>PVIW01001431.1:123566-300281 GCA_004026585.1 Noctilio leporinus | reverse complement strand
TCCACTGATGGGCACTTAGGCTGTTTCCAGCACTTGGCTATTGTAAATAGTGCCGCTATGAACATAGGTGTGCATAGGTTCTTATGAATTGGTGTTTCAGGATTCTTTGGGTATAGTCCAAGTAGTGGAATTGCTGGATCAAAAGGCAGTTCCATTTTTAGTTTTTTAAGGAAACCCCATACTGTTTCCCACAGTGGGGACAGAGGGGAACAAAAAGGGGATGGATGTAATACAACAACAATAAAATTAAAAAAAAAAAAAGAACTGATATTAATGATTGATTGCCTCTATGAAGATCCTATTTCCAAATAAAGCCACATTCATAAGTTCTGGGTAGATATAAATTTGGAGAGATACTATTCAATCCAGGACAGACACTAAATTCACCTTTTGTCAAAGAAAAATGGAAGCTATGACCAAACAGTTTCCTTTGTTTTGCTCTCTTAAGCTCAGACTATTTCTCTTATTCTTCAGTTTAGCAAAGTTCTTAGGCAAGGTTGATGTTGGTCTTGAAATCTCTCTTTAGGTTTCACCTCAACGGCTCTCCAAGGAGTCCCAATGCCTAAGCCACCTTACAATAAAACCCAAGACAATAGATGTCTCATCACTGTTTAAAAATCTCCAGAAAAGTGTATATACAATACACATCCTTGGTGGACAGGAGGAAGTTCAAATTTCAAATGTAAGTAATAAAATGAAAACTCTGTCTGATACGTGTCAACCCTAAAGAGATTGATTAACATCTATTCTGAATTTTAGCTTTGATGATAAACTCTCAAGCTCAGATCAATGACACTTTCTTAGAGAGAATTTGACTGGCTTGGTCTATGCTTTCTTAAATTCTTTTGTTTTCCCCCTTCCCCAGTCTTACCCTCTTTTGCCCCTTGTAATTTCCCCCTCTTTGTTGTTTTTCTCAATTTTTAGTTAAATTTTTTTTCAAATTGCTTAATTGCTTTTTTCTCATCCTTCTCTTGGACAATCTGCTGAACTGCCAGCTAAGAGTAACTCAGCTTCTCTCAAGGGTGCTGACTCATGGCCTCACCCCACTCACTTCTTTGTAGACTAAATGTTTCACTCAGTCGATGTAGATGGAGTTAGAGAGGAAAAAGAGGAAATTTGAAAAGGGTAGAGGGCATGGAGGGAAAAATGACACCTCCTAGGAAACCGTGAAAAATGCCAGGGAATTACAGAAATTCAGGCATTAAGCTCAGCCAACACCAACAGCCAAAAAAAAAAAAAAAAAAAAAGTGGGAGTGAAAACGGAAACATGAAAACTCAAGCAGGCAGCCTTGGGCTGTATGTACAAGATGGACAAAGAAGATGATCCAGAAAAATGTAGGGAAATTTGGAAAGAGAGGCAATCAAGGCACGGAAAGAGGCCAAGCAAGCAGGAGCAGAGGATTGAAGTGATTTGGAGAGCTAGCTGAAGACTGTGAGAGCTGGTTAAGTCTGAAGCCTACAGTGTTGAATTCCTGAAAGTATCCTACTGTACAAGTCCTGAAATATTCTCATAATCTGTTCTACTAAACCCCTGGCTTTCAACTTCATGTTGCTGGGATAAGGGATTAATTCATCACAGCTTTTACATTTCTCAAAAAAACATTAAGGCCAGGGATGCTTCTGTTTTCCTTAAACCCCTAGGGAATAGCAGATGTTTCCATATTGTCTAGACCAGAGTTGGTAGAGTTTTTCCAGAAAACGGTAGACTTCCCATACTGTCTAGACTAGAACTAATATCGTTCTCCAGAAAATATAAACTTCCCCATTGTTTAGACGAAAACTAATGGAGTTCTCCAGAAAATGGTAGACTTCCCTATACTTTCTAGAGGAGAGCTGATGGGATTCTGGCTGCTCTAGAGTCAGCAATGATAAGAGAAAAACTTTGAAGTCCATGTTTTTCTGCTGGAACGGCCGGCCCTTCCCTTTTTCCGGCACCTTATCTCCTCCTTTCTGGGAACCCACAGATCCACCCTCCTTCATGACTCTAAAACTGTGGACCTCCCTCTCCTTTTTACTCTGATCAAGTGTGTCTCCATTAATACCCAGCAGGAACCACAGCCTAGCTACTAATCCACTCTCCACAGGCTTAATGTCAATTGTCTCCATCCTCCATGATCCATAGATAATAATAATTCATTCACCTTGAACTCCTGCATACCCAGAGTTTTAACCACAGAAATAGATCTAAGCAAATCTAGCCAAGGGTCAGCTGGTGAGGGAGAAGTATTTAGGCCAAGCTACTTAGGCTTCACAGTATGTCATCAAAATTATTCTTGAGAGTCACTTAGAAAACATTTTGCCGCGTAGTTCCTTCCAGTGAAGAAACAATGGTTTGCTACAATTTTTTTAAAAAGCTGATTTTCTGAGCTTATTGAATATGCTCTCTTGGTCTGAATCTGGGACCACATTGAACAAAAAATGATCTTAGCCAAATACAGTTCTAAAGACAAGCAGTTCTGAGCTGGACTGAATGAAGTACAGGTTTCCACGTCATACTTTCCAAGCTGCAGCTTACCGAGTCCAAGATGGGTAGTTATTTCTCCTTTTCTCTTTGCTGAGGATACATACTAAAATGTATTTAAGTTAAAAATGAGCTTGAAGGACTCCTATTTATCAACAGGAGCTCCTTGGAGAGGGTGCCTTAGGGAGAAAGACTTATAATGACTCTTTCAAGCACCACCGGGGAAGACAGGGCTGGCTTAGAATTAGATGGATGAACATCTTCCCTAGGCTCTCCCCTTTTCCAAATAAGCACACATGATGCTGCTTATTTGAAACCTGAAGATTAAAAAAAAAAAATCTCCTTTTGTGTTTTGAGTTTTTAACCATCAAACTAAATTATACTCACACTCGAGCGTCCAGAGTGAGTCAATGCTTTTTGATAGGAACCCAGCTCCCAGCTTGGGCCCCTAGGGAGAGAAACTGGGTGGGGCTGAGATTGGTACAGTGGAGGGGAAGGTGAGAGCTGCAGCTGGGCAAACAGAGCCTGCATTGTGTCGTTGCCCCCAACCCCCACAGCAGCATCAGAGCTGCTGTCTGGGAAGGGTGCCTCCCTTAGAAGGCAGCCAATAAGCACATGGTGCCTGCTGCTATATTTACACAGGTGCCTTCCCTCCCCAGGGAAGCCGGGGCTTTGCAAACATGCAGGACCACTTGCTTCCATAAGATGAATGCTCATATCTGCATGCTGCCAAGGGGAGAAACTGAGGCCCAAAGTGAGGAAGGAAGGTTTTCAGCCTGAGCGACTCAATGCTAGAAGCAGGAAGTGAAGGCAAGTGTTTGACCTCCCCACTGGCCTCTCTGGTTACCAGGCTGCCTTTGTCTCATCAGACCTGCTCTTGACAAGGATAAAGCCTTTGGGCTTTTCACTTCAGGAGATTGAAACTGCTTTCTCATCTACCATTCTAAGCTGAAGCTGAAGCTCTCAGACTGTCTGTGATGGGGGCTGGGCCAGGGACCACCTAACCACACCTGTTAGTGAAGCTTTGCCAGCAGAGTGAAGGGGAGGGAACCCAGAGCTTGGAAAACATTGTCACATGCTTCAAAGATGTCCCCTTGGCTCCACTCCACCATATTAATGCAGTTCTCCTCTCCCCTTCCCCAGTATTTCCTAAAAAACAAACTGATGGAAACCAGAGAAACACAGACCATTCATTTATTTGTCTATCTTTTTTTTTTAATGGCCCAGTTTCAAACCCTCAGCTTCAATGCTCTAGATTCTTCAACAGATAAGTTGTAAGGAAATGAAATGAGAAGAGATTGAAAAGACATTGCATTTTGAAATATGCTCAAGACTAAACTGTGGTATCCAGGGATGCTCACCTGGTATTAAATCTACAAAAAGATGTAAAGAGGCAACTGCTACAAATGCCAGGAGAGTCATCACTTTTGGGGGTGGGAGGAGTGTTAAGATTGAGACAAGACAATTGAGGGGTATTATTTCTCTACCTCAGTGTTGACTACAGTCCAAGGTATTTCATAAAAAAACTAACTGGTTAGACATTTACTTTGTGTATCTTTGTTTTATTTTATAATAAAAGGGTTAAAATAATTGGTCAGTTTTCCAGAGGCTGGACAGCTGGATCTGCATCATGTGCCTCTTCCCAGTTGAAATGTCCATGTCACTGTAGCTGATTTTATGGGGGCAGCAGTCTCTTGACCCTAACTCCAGGGGGAACCCTTTGAGGAGAGGTCCAAGTGGCATGGCAGAACAGAAGGGGAAGTAAGACCTGCCCCCATCTCTTAGAACTAGAGAGTGACCCCAGTGAGTTTTCTTCTGCTTTGCCTGAAGTGAATCAAAAGCCTTCAGGAATTCTCTCTCAGGCAATTAGCTGACAGGGGGCTGGTTCAAGGATTTATCTTCTTGAGGAATTTCATGATATTCACCACTAGTTCTATGCTGGTGCCCACTTTCCTTTCATGAATCCTTTTGGGGTTGTCACTACATGCCCACCGTTAGGCAGAGACATGCCCTTCCCCTGTCTCTTAAAGGGCTAAGATGGTCATGGGGGCTGCCTGAGATGCAACGCTGACTAACACAAATTCTAGAAACTAACTATTCCAAGCAAATGATCTATCAGTCCTAGCAAGGCCATCAGAAATGCTCAAATAATATTCCACTGGCCTCCAAGTGCATGCGCATGACTGTGTGCATGGGTGTTTAGAATAAGACAAGGGGTTGCTAGGCAATGAATTTCCAAAAAGGAGAGTGTGAAGAAAAGAAATAATAAATAAACAGATGACAAGAATGAGATCCAAAGCCTGTTCAGACAAGAGCATTTGGGTCCAGTTCATTTGGTTTGATGGGAGTGTCATGGGACATCAGTGTTCGCTCAATTCCGGCATGAATTTCCAGTCTTGCCTTCCAGCTCCTGCCCCTTTGTCTTATGTGGTGGGGAAAGCTGAGATGAAATACAGCTCTCTGGAGGGCCATGCCTTTGTGAAAGGCTATTACAGCTGTAACAAAACTTTTGTAATCTGCACTGTATCCCATTACATCTCCAAGGTCCTTGGGTCCCTTCCCAGCCTCAAGGAAAATACATACACTACACCCCTCTTTCTTTTTTCTTTTCTTCTTCCTTTCCTTCTTTCTTTCCTTTCCCTTTTTCCTTCCTTTCACCCTTCTTTCTTTCTTTCCTTCCCTCCCTCCCTTCCTCCCTCCTTCTCCTCTTTCTTCTCCTTCTTCTTCTCTCTCTCCCCCCTCTCTTCTCTTTTTGCTGCCTCCTTAGTTTTCATTCTCTGAAAGTTAATCACAGTTGTTCTTCTCACATAGGTTTTTCTTTAACTTTTGATAACAATTGGTCTGAGATATGTAGAAAGGGGAGGTGCTATTTGCTTTTGAAATTGTCATACCATTAAGGAAGATGCACACAGAATGGGATGAAGAGCAGAAGTCACTGCAGTTTGTCATGATGAATAATTCAAAAGGCCTTCACTTTTAGATTTGTAAGGAAATCTCTTTTTGTGAAGACCATAATTCTATTCATCCTAATTACAGCTGAAATGAAAATTTATTTTCCTAAAGGTTGAGGAATCTTCAAGGCAGATGGTTTTTGTCACAGAGGTCTGCTAGAGTCTCACCAAGATCATTTCCCCATTTTTAAATATTTTCATTGAGTTTTGTACAAATGTGAGGCTGGTGCACCTAACTGCTATTATCTCTAGAGAAGATAGTGATTGGTCTTTAAACCAAATTTTGATTCCCCTGAAAAGTGATCAAGGCAAGGACTGTATAATCTGGAACAAAACATAGATATCATGCAGCTCAGCTGATGATTCTACATTTTATCTACATTCAGGGCCAACCCTTCAGGCATAACCATGTGTGGCACAAGGGAAGATGATTTTTCCCTTGACACTTTCCAGTCTCTCTGATAGCACTCCTGTCCTCCAGCACACACACACACTTCGTGCCCAGCTAAAACTACTCACTGATCATTGAGGTTTGGGAATTTGGGTGAATAGAATATGTATAGTTGCAAAGTAACACCTAAGTTATTATATTTTATGGATCCTCAGGTAAAAGTGAAATCCCTCATTACCCTACTGAGATGTAGAAGTATGAAACACTCCCCAAACTGCCCAGCTTGCCTAAATTTGCACCAATAGGCAATTGTTCTTTCTCTCTTAGTTCTGAGTTGATGTGTCATCTCTAACACCCTCCACCTTCACCAATTTTGGATTTTGGATAAAGTTTTATTTTTTCTAATTTGTCTCAGGATCCTTTCTGGCTTTTGATTGAATTGGAACTATTTTGGGGAATCACCTACTATATATCTGGTATACTTTGGGGTTCAGTTCTAGGACATTTTGGATCTATTCACTCTCCTTTGTCCTATCAGCAGAGATATGCTAAGACAGAATGGCATTTGGGCTATGCATACCCTCTGCTTTGTGCCTGCCCATCACATTTTTCCACAGCCTTCATGTTCTCAACTAAGCACTTTAAAAACTCAGAGCCTGGGCTCTTCTCTCCTTGAACTTTCCATCTGTTTTCACTTCAAAAGCTTCTTAGTGTATCATGACCATATTCCCTTCTCTCCCATGGCCTCTCAGATGCTACATCTTGGTGCCCTCCCACACCTCTACCCAGCTGCAAATTTTCACCTCCTGGATCAAGTATCTGTATAGTCTAGCCTAACATATCCTTACTACAGTCCCTTCATGATCATGCAATGCATAGCTGCCTTTTCAGGCCAGCTTCCCCCTGGCCTTCATTACACATCAAAGTTTTTAGTGCTTCACACTTTGTTTTGGATGCAGGCTTCTCCCGGATGTCTCTCTTATGCCAACAATTACATTTGGAAGAGTGGGCTGTTTTATCACCATAAAAGCCCATCATCATACAATTATAACAATAACAATAACAGTGGTAATAGTAATAATAATACCAGCTAATATTTAGTATCAACTATGTGTCATATAATGTGCTGAAAGCTATCTCTGACTCTCATTTACTTTCATAATAACTCTGTGAGGCAGGTACTATTACAGAGGAGGAAACTGAGGCTAGTAAACATTAAATAAGCTGCTTAGAGTTGCCTAGAAAGTGGGAGAGCCTAGGCAATCATTCTCAGCCTGTGCTCTTGACCATGATGCAGGGGCTCCCCAAAAGTAGCAGTCCTTTCACACCTGGACAGAGGGCAGCCAGCCAGGGACATGATGAAGAACAAGGCACAGCAAATGTTGGAAATGTTCATGGATTGTTCATTAGTTCTTAAAGAAAACGCTAAGGAAAACCAGGATACAGATAGTGAGATAGCAGAGGACACTAACCAGCAAGTGGCTTAGCTCCACAGAATCACTTTCTCTCCTAAATCAATTGGTTTCTACTTGATCCTGTGCTGTACAGGGCTTCTAGTGTCTACACAGCAGCTCTGAAGCACAAAGTTACCATAAGCAGTCCATCAGGCTATGGTTAATTTGGCTGCCTCTTTAAGCAAGGGGCTGTGCAAGAAGTCAAGAATTCTTCCCATAGCAGCAACTTGGGAATAAATGGTGAGAATCATTCTTTGGAGCATGTTTGACATGCATAAGGCAGAAAGAAAACTTTTATTAGCTGGATTGGTTTGCCAACAGAGCTAAGAGGCCACTTTCAGAGGCTCTAACCCCAGGCATGGTCATTTAGCTTTGTTGTGTTCTGTGGCCACAGCTCATGCTCTCAATCCTGGCCATTCTGTAACCCATGTGACACATTGTTATGGTCTCCATGGAATGAGGTATAAGGTGTGTATGAATTAGTTCAGTTCCAAGTCCCTGAGTAAAGGAGCAGTTCAGAGGACATGTCCAGAGACCAGTGGAATCACATGTAGTATCAAACAGAGCAGCATCCTCTTGTAGGATATTTCAATTCAGGGCACATTTCCCTGAAGAACAGCATCAATCCCTCAGTAGGCACTAAACATGGTTGGCTTTCTTCAGTAAAAAGAAAGTGAAATTGAGGTCCACATATATAGGTTAAGTGACTAAACTATACGGTAAATATGAGACCTCTAAATTTCTTGCATTTAGACAGAACTCTATCTTTCACAGCAAATTTATAAACAGATGAATTATCTTTAAATATTTACATTGACTATAGGCCACCCAGAGGCAGGGTTATTGGGGCTTCATTGATAAGATTATTTATATGAAGGGGAATTTTGACTCTTGAGAGCACCTACTATAAGCCACATTTGTAAAATATAGGCCATATTTGTAAAATATTTAGTTCCCACATGAAGCCCATGTGGTAAGCCTTACCTGCTGTCCTTTACAGATGGAGAAACTAAGATATAAAGATTTTGAGCAATTAAGCTGAGGTTATACAAGAAATTAAGCAATACATTTAACATTTAAATCCAAGTTTGTCTCATTTCTCAAAGGCCTTCCAACTGTATCTACAAATGTGCTAGTGGGCTGCTGGCATCTTAGGTCCATGTGTGTGTGTAACTGGGAGGTGGGAGGAGGGACACAGGGAAATGGGCTGGTTCTGAGTGCTCTAGACTCTCTACTTCAACAGGTTTTCTTTTTACCTGTTTTATAGATTGGGGCTCTATTTAAAAATAAAAACCAACAGTCATGCTACTCGAGTAAGTTTGCAAATAACTTTATGGTGCCTTTCAAAATGAGTATTTCTCTCATTTTCTCATGGCTAAAGTTCCTGCAAGGTTCAGGGTCAGGGTGAATTGTGGAAATCCCTCCAGGGGCTGCTCTGCATTGGGATTCCAATCTGTGCTGTGTCCACCTGCAGGACTTTTGTCTGGCTGGCTCATGGGGTCACCAGTTGCACATGAAAGCTGCTGGTCCCCTGGCCCAGTGTCCATTCTGACATCTGGATCTCATCCCAGGTCAACTTACATTGCTGTGGGTAAGGCTTTTCTTCCCAGTGTCCACCGAAGCTCTGGACTATTACAGCCCTCATGCCTCCAGAGCTTTGGTGATCCCCTGCTTTTTACATGCTGTTTCTCCTAGGCCTCCTCCTTTCTCTGTTCTTCATCAGCCTCACCCTTGGCAGTCATCCTAAGAAATAGCCTTCTTCATCTTCTTTCTCAGAAACTGGAAAAGTTTTCTCTTTTCCTGAATTCCTAATGCTCTCATCTTTGCCAAAACCCAAAAGCCCAGATCTGCCATGTGCCAACAAGCGCTGGGAGAGGTTGTTTGGATGAATTCAGAAGTGACCTTGAACCTTTGCTCAACACTCAGATGACAGGTTCTCTCCTTCCCTACCACACCCTAACACACATGCTTCTTCTTGGATCAGGAAATATTTTATTGCCTTTTTTCCTTTTCACTTTCTCTACCAACCTTTTTCATGGATACTTCCTACATATCCTTCCCCTAACCCTTCTGTTCTGGAAAATTAATCAGAGAGCAAAAATCCCAGGACAGAGAAAAGGCCTTTGTAAGGCATTTAATCCAGACTCCTGCTTCCAGCTAGCAGACACACTTTTCTGGTTAAAGGACTTTCTTTCGCCCTTACACTTTCATCAGTTTCCATACCTTCTCATTTAAGCATCTCTGGGGATTTGCCTCTTGGAGTCTTATTTATTTACTTCCATTTTAAAAGTTTTATTTCCTCCATTCAGGATAGTTTAGTAGAGACCTACTCTCTCTCTATATATGAAATGTATAGATACTGGCATGACTTGGCCAAAAATATTGAGCACTCTTCAAGCAGATGTACAGATACAAACCTTTTTCCTGAGTCAGCCAGAATTTCTGGGGAGTCCGTTGTGACCATTGGCTTTTATGGGTAAAGAGAGGACACTGTTAGTGGTGGTCCAGCCATGTGGTTGACTGATCTACAGGAATCTTTGGCTATAATCAGAGGTCAAGGGTAGATGTAACATGAGAGGTGGTATAAGTCTATGATGGTGTCTACCACTTGCAAACAAAATTAGAGGCTCATAACCAATACCCTGGTGATTCAGTTCTCAATCCAACTATTATGGGACAAAATGATTTATACTGATTGTCTGACTGACTGATTTTGGCTTAAAGAGCCCAGTTTGGCTCTGTGCATTAGGCAGTTGCCTAACTCTGTTGCCCGGAGGATAGAACTCCCAGAGCACAAACATGTGAAATTCCACACTCTCCATTTTCAAGGGCCTTAAGTGGACAGAATGGTCAACCTTTCTATTTTCGTTGACTTAGGTATATATATTTTAAATGCCTGTTCTTCTTTTATTTCATTTACCTTTTTATATCCAGCATATTTATCTTTCCTTCTTACTGCAAATTCCTAGACTGGTCCCATGACTGCTCTTAGTCTATGTTTGAGGAAGTATTTCCTCAAGTATTTCCTGAGGCCTTCTAAAGGACAGGGGACCTATCTAAGGCCCTAACACAGTTCTGTAAGAGCACAACTTCCAAGTTGTGGCCTGTCTTTTTTTGTCATCTGCTGAAAAATTGGGACTGTCTTGCACAGTAGACCCCATTGCAGACACCTCAGGAGTTAGCCTGAATTTGGGTTTGAGTTTGAGATGGGGAGGGAAATTGGTGTGTCCTGGGGTCCAGAGATTTGTCATTTTTCAGAAAGAGGGGCTGGGAAGTTTTTGGTATAAGCAGAATTACCCTCATTACATATGGTGAAAGAAAAAGGGGACACAAAATACCCTCACAGAGAGAAATATTGACCCTGTATGTGAGCAGCTGGGGCATTGAAAAAATGTGGGAGGGGGCATTTGAAGAAGATAAGTCTCTTATGATTCCAAACAATGCTTTTATTTCAGATATTACCCTCCAAAAAAAGGTGTAGTGTATAAGGAAGGGCTCAGTCAAAATTTTACATTATGAGTATTTAGCAAATGAAGCTGTTTCTCTGATACGACCTCAACCTGCCCATGGAGAAATATCTCAAAAAGTCAGGAGTTGAAGTAATTGCTCAGGGTCAGTGTCCTGTGGCATGATGATCCAAAGAAGGTGCACCTTTCCCTCTCTCTTTTAAGTCCCTGATATTTTGGATGTAGGGGCCAGGAGTAAGGAGGGTATTTCGTTCTTGGCTTATTATTGTCTCATGTGAAAGGTGTTTTGCTTTTTCTTGTTTGCAGAACTTGTTTCCCCTTAACCTTAACTTGCTGTGTGCAGATAGGGAGCTCAATATAGGCTGAACAGTTGGAGATTCCACAGAATTTTGCGTTCTGTTTCACAAGCCCTGATCCAGCACATCACAGTTTCCTAGGCCATTATTGGTGCTTTGGAAACTTCATGGGGTCTTTCGTAGGTTCTCTGTAGATGCTGTGTGTGGAGGGGAAGATCCTAGAGACCTCCTCTTCTAGACACAGCACCTGTAACTCTGCAGGGCCTGCCTGAATTCACTTCTATCCCAAGAAGAATGAAAATCTTAGCCATTAGCGCTGCTGGCTCCTCCCAAAGTCCAGGAGGTAATTACCCTGAAATATGTAAGAAAAGGGAACATCTATAAGTCCTGTGCTATTTTCTTGGCCTACATCTCTGAAGCTCTCAAGGACTAGTAGTACACGTACTGCTTTGTTATAACAGAGACACAGGGAGTATCTACTGAATTGAATTCTTCCTATGTTGGAAAATGGTTTTATTCCTGCTGAAAGCTCACCCAACTTAGACTCGTATGATATTATAGGTGAAAGATACGTAGAACTGCCTCCAGCACTTGTATTTTATACAGTGGAAACCAGTGGTTTAGAATGATGAAGTGAATTGCTGGGATCTCATGAATTGAAATTATCATGGGGAGCAGGATGTGTCTCCTCTAGCATTATAACGCAAGCCATTATTCACCACCTCATGGTGGGAGAAAAGCCTCATGTCCTTGCAACATGGGGTGGAGAGTCAGGATGTGGAGAAATGATCCCCCATAAACAGTTCGGACTTCAATCAAACTCTTCCTGATGTTGCTGTTGAAAGTGCCAACCACCAACTCCTGAGAAGAGTAAAAAATCTGGGGAAGAAGGAGAGATGTCCTCTCCTGGAGATAGAATCCTTTTGCTTTCCATTCTTGGTTGAGATTTATATCTAGCACACACCCAGCCAGTGGCTGGAAAGTAAGTTCACGATGACTTGTATTACCCTAATTCCCTTTGCCATTCAGCAGCTGTGACTAGCACGTGTGGTCCTCCAGCAGGGAGTGGCTTAACCTAGGCTAGGGGGGCCTGGCTAAAGAGTCCCCTCCAGGCTTCAGTGCCTATCTGGGCTACAGGCTTCCCTGAGGCACCAACCTTGTCATGTACTCAAGCCAGTTGTTGCCATCAAGTTCAAGGCTCAACTGGTTTCTCATTTTTTTGTGTGTGTGGGAGAAGCAAGGTTTCAGGTGAAGACTGCTCTTGCCTCAGACACCAGACCAGTGGTTCTCACCCTCAGATCCACATCAAGATTCCTGGAGGACTTGCTTAAGTGAACAGGGCTAAGATCTACTGCTCAGAGAGGTTAATTCAGTACATCTAGGATATACCTAGGAATCTGCATTGTTAAGAACTTCTAGAGATGATTCTTGTGGAAGTGGCTAATGGAGAAAGCTTTGAGAAACCCTGTTCCTTGCCAGTTGAGCTTGGCTTACAGAAACACTAAGACAGCCCTCTGTGCTTTAAACATGTGGTAGTCAGTGCCTTGGTAAGAACGTAGGCCCTAGAGCAATAGCAGGTGTGAGTTCTGGCTCTGCCACTTTCTAGCTGAGTGACCTGGGGAAAGTTTAAACCTCTATGTGCTTCAGCTCCTTCAACCTATAAAATGGGGATAATACCACTACCTACTCCACAGAGTTGTCATGACAATGAACTGACTTAATATTTGTCAAAAGTCTAGAACAATGCCTTTCAGCTTTATATCCTATATTAGGCCTTGATAATTAAAATAAATAACCCCCCCCCAAATACATGATTCCAAAAGGTAGAAAATACATAGTATAGCTATTATATATTATATTATAGCCTATGGATGTCAAGAGAGGAAATGACTTCCTGAAGTCTACATTTTCAAAAATATACCCAAGTCAAGGAGAACAGAGGAATTGACTCTTTTGTCCACTTAAGTCTGTTGAAAAAGGAGAGTGTGGAAATTCACATGTGCTCTGGGAGTTCTATCCTCAGGACAACAGAGTTAGGCAACTGCCTAATGCACAGAGCCAATCTGGGCTCTCTAAGCCAAAATCAGTCAGTCAGATAATCAGTATAAATCATTTTGTCTCATAATAGCTGGACAGGGAACTGAATCACCAGGGTATTGGTTATGAGCTTCTAAATCTTTTTGCATCTGGTAGACACCATCATAGACTTGTATCATCCTTATGTTAAGCCTACTCTTGGCTTTTGATTATAGCCAAAGATCCCTGTAGGTCAGTTAATCACAGGATTCTGGGGAGACTAAATATGGCTCTTTTCACTTGCAGATAAATGGTCAGTCTTTTACTACACTGCCCACCTACCCCCTCTTTCTTCTTCTTATAATGAGTACCATTTTTTGTTGTTGTATATTTGCCTACATTAACAGACAACAATGTAATAATCTCCTTATGAAAATTCTTAGATTGAAAGACAGTTATTAATCTACTTTTTACTCTTTCTCTACTTCTACCTCAATGATCAACCATCTCAAGTTTTTTTTACCTGACCCTGGTTCTAATCATTTTGCTCTTTTTCTGATATTTATGCAGGAAAGGCTGGCAAAGTCTTACAGGGTGGGTGACACATGACACCTCAGTGGGATTGGAGCTGTGGGTCTTTGGTTGTTGGTACCTGCTGCATCTTATCTCCATCTGCTCTACATTAACTCACCACCTTGTATGAGTTTAGCAGAAGGAGCCCCCCAGCTCCTATAAGATACATGTTTAGGTTTTCCATTGTATCCATGTCTGGAAATCATTTAGATAACTTCCTGAACCACTTGTTTCTTCTCACTTACTTTACCTACATATATCAGAATGATCTGGTGCTTTGGGTTAGAGAACTGAATATTCCCCTAATGGAGTGAATTTTCTCCCCACCTTACTTCCTATTCGACCCTCTATCTTGTCTACCACTCTTAGCTCTGATGATGCTCCCGGGCTGATCTGGGACTAAAGTCACTGACCTGAAGACATCAGGTAGATCAGGTAGCTTTCATCAAATTCAGTTTCCCAAGCTTTGCCCTCTGGGTTCATCTATCTTTCCTCTGTCTTCCTTCTTCAGTGTTTTTCAGCTCACAAATGCTATACCAAGACCACTTTTTAGTTCTTGCCCTCTCACTCTCCTATTCCATAAGGAAACATTTCTATAAGTACCACTGACAATGGAGTAGAGGGCCAGGGGTTTCAAATGAGCCAAAGTAATCTGGCCCTTGAACTTCTGAGATTTATCTCAATATACAGTCTAGATGTGGATGAATGTAAAGGAAATGTGCAAATAATAAACTTTAAATTTGTATACAAAATTCTCTAAGGTTGGAAAGTTTCAATATATTTAGAATACTCAAGTCAAAATCACACAACAACATTTGGTAATTAAAATTATTTCTCTGGCAGAATATACACTTGCTAATATTGAAATGGCCCTACACAGTAGAAAAATCAGGATAATTGTCCAGATTCTAAGGCCCAAGGCAGGATATTTTTAAGTAATCATCCACATTTCCAAAGTCTCAAACCCAAGAGCATCAGGTGGGATCATTCTGTAAGCAAAGTCTTAGCTATGAAAACAACTTTTGAAATTAAGATTTAAATGATAAGAGCAAGAACAGATGGTCTGCTTTTTGCCATAGGTGTGTACTTTAAACATTGGGTGTCATTATTTTTCCCATTAATATAATCATGGTCTAAATATAACAGGGAGGCTAGGTATTTAAAGTAATCATGCAGTTGATCTTATTGCAAAGTTCTTTCAGAGATTTAAAAATCATTTTTTCTTTTTTAAACCCAGATATTCTTAGACTATAATTTCTTAGATGTGGAGATTTTTCAGGTGGATGTATATTGCCTACAGATAAAGGTTGCAAGCATTTATGGGTTTGACACAGAAGGCTAGGACTTAATGAATTTTATATTTATCAAAAGTTTTATATATATATATATATATTTAATTCTGATGGGACAATAGCTTTCTTGGGAGCTGAGAGATGGCTGATCCTTCCCAGGCCATGCAGCCCTCACCTGTTCTGTTTAGTAGCACCCCCTTTCACCCCTGCTCACCATGAAAAGACTAATCATTCTTTCCTACTCAAGACCTTTTCCCTCCTAAGCACTGCTTCTCTATGCTAGGAAAGTCTTGTGCTTTGGTCTGAAAACTGAACATTCTCTGAATGGTGAAGATAGGAAGTCACATGACTCAGAGACTATTATGGAACTCTAAGGCTTTCCAATATGGTATCTATCAGTAGCCACATGTAGCTATTCAACACATGACATTTGATGAACAAAATCGATAACTGAATTTTAATTTAATTTAATTTTTAATTTAAAAACTGACATGCATTTCAGTTATTGGAGAACTTTAAAAATTTTAAATGAATTTATTAGGGTAATACTGGTTAATAAAATTACATAGGTTTCAGGTGTATAATTCTATAATACATTATCTGTATAATGTATTGTGTGTTCACCACCCCAAGTCAAGTCTCCTTCCATTACCATTTATCTCCCCTTTACCCTTTTTTACCTCCCACCCCTCTTTTCCTCTGGTAATCACCATACTTTTGTCTGTGTCTAAATTCTTATTTTCTTTGCTTTATCCCTTTTTTTCATCACCTAGTTCCCAGCCCCCCTCTACTTTGTTTGCTCATTTATTTTGTTCATTAGATGCCATATATATATATGTAATCATATGGTACTTGTCTTTCTTTGACTGATACTTTACTTAGCATAGTACTCTCCAGGTTCATCCATGTTGTCACAAAAGAGGTATCTCTTCAGCTCTTTTCCCAGAGCCACAAACCCCAGCTGCTCCTCACGTGACTCTAGTTTGCTTTGCCCTCCCTCCTTTGGAGACCAGGGTGAGTGGCTTCAAATGAAATTTTGTGCATTGGTCTCTTAAGAGGGTTCCTGCCTCTCTAGCAGACTCCTGTCTGCCTGGCAGACAGAATCCCTACTGGTTTTCACAGCTTGATGTTGTGTGGGTGCTTCTTCCCTGCTCTGGTGCTCTGGGCTGGGGACCCTGTCATGAGATTGAGGCCCTGTGCCTCTCAGGGAGAACCTGAGAAGCTAAGATATCCTTTTGGAATCTCAGCCACCACCATGGTAGTGAGGTCAGCTCTTTTCACATCTCCTCCCTGTCTACCAGTCTCAACATGACTTCTTCTGTAACTCTTTAGTTATAAAACTTCTCTTCAACTAGTCTTCAGTTGGTTATTCAGGTTGATTGCTCTATATTTCAGCTGCAGTTTTAGTTTGGTCCTGGGAAGAGGTAAGTGTAACGTCCACCTACTCTACTGTCATCTTGGATCTCTTTAAAGTGTATTTGAAACAACTTGATCATATTCCAACTGTAAGTTTTATAAGTTTTAAGTATAGGTCAAATACTTCTAAAAAAGCTTAAACATATGAATTAAGATGTGCTCTAAGTATAAAATACCATATTTTGAAGATTAGTAAGAAAAATGTAAAAATATGTTATTAATAATTTTCATGTTGGCTACATGCTAAAATGATAACATTTTGGATATATTAGGTGAAATAAAAGATGCTATTAAAATTAACTTTACCTGCTTCTCTGAACTTTTTTAATGTATTGAGTAGAACATTAAAAATTATAAATGTAGTTCATATTAGAAGTATGCCATTGCCTTACTTGATAACCACTCTCTAGGTCCAGCCAGATATCATTAGCTGTCTCTGCAACAAGGTTCAAGGATTTTAGTTCTAACCCACTTCAGCTGAAGAAAATGCCTTTAACCTCCAATATTATTCTTTTAGTTAGCTTGCAAATCTGTACTTGAATGATGATTGTTTGGGGATCTTTAAATTTTCTCGATGTCTTTCTATATAGTCTGCTTACATAGTTTATGCTTTTCAAAATAAATCAGCAAGACTTTTAGAAAATACTCAAATTAGAAAGATAGATTTGGAAAGAGTGTGCCAACATTATTCCTTTGAATTACTAATTTTGTATGGGGAAAAATCTTGCCCAAATACTTTCAGCTCTGCATTAGCACCTCCAGGCCACTGCTGGTCCGGACCCTCCCTGTTGATTTCTCACCAGAAGTGACTAGAGCCAAAAAACATAGCCATAGACACTTTGACAGATAATTACAAAGCACTGCTATTTTTAAATAAAAACCAGGTGTTGGACCACGAACCACATTATTCAAGGCTTGACTAGCTGGAGTGGAACATATGGGGTTGAAGATTGGCAGGAGCCTGCGTTAGGAGTTATGAGGCAGGAATACAAACTCTTCTATGAATTTACTATGAGTCATTGGGCATATTGTTCACACACTCATGATCATCTGTCTAGTGAGAGAGTCAAGGCAGAGGGTCTCAAGGTCTTCTAATCCCAGTCACTTGCCATCTACAGCTACAAGAACACCAAGGCATGACCACCTAGGTTTGATAATGCCAAAACTCCAGGTCAGCAATCTTAGCCTGCAAGGAATGAGGTGCAGTGCCAGGACAGTCGGCAGGCTTTGTGACCACGCCTTTGTGACCCCTGGTCAGTGACCTCTTTCTTAGCAGCACAGTTTCATCACACAGAGCTTTGTTGGATCAAATGTATTCACATTTTAAAAACTTTTGAAGGATTTATCAAATTAACATTCAGAAAGCATATACTAATTTTTATTCTCACCACTATGTATTAGAGGGCCTATTTTAGGGCACTGTTATTTCAACTTGCTGCTTTGCGATTATAAATGATATTAAAATTTTCTTCCATGTGTTAATTGGCAACTTTTATTTCCTTTCTTCTGAATTGACTTTTTCATCCTTTGTCCGTATTCTTGAGGGTTTTTGTTTTGATGGTTTGTAAGCTTTTTACCTTTATACAGGGTGGGAGAAATGTAGGTTTATAGTTGTGAATATGCAAGACAAAGAGCTTATTGTTGTATTATTATTTATTAATTATATTATTTTTCATACAAGCAACTATAAACCTACTTTTGCTCTATCCTGCATATGTTAACCTTTGTTACTTATTTGCAACACTTTCTTGCAAAAATTTTCCCATTTTGTGACTTACCTTTTAATTTTGTGCATAAGTCACTTTTTTTAATACAGTTGTCACATTTCCCCCCATTGTTCTCCCCTGTCCCACCCACTCTATTCACTCTCCGACAGTCAATCCCCACCTTGTGGTCCATGTCCATGGATCATTCATACTAGTTGCCTAACTAAACCTTCCCCCTTGTTCCTCATTTCACTCCCTGCCAACCCTCCAATCATCATCAGTCTGTTACTTTTAACTTACAGATATTAACATTTTTAGGTAGTCATATTTATCTACCTTTTAAAAAAACTATTTAATTTTATATTTTAAATATAAGCATCTTCTCCATTTCCAATCAAATAATTTCACATACAATAGTTATCTATTTTTTTTTCTATAGGGATTTTAATCTATAGTGATTTGTTTTGGTATATGGTATGAAATAAGGATCTAAATTCTTTTTCTCTGTATAATCAATTATCTTTCACACTGTTTGTTAAACAATCCCATTCCTTCCAGTTTCCACATCCATTTAATCTAGCCTATTGTTGACATCATCTGAGAAAACATTTTGTCTGAAAGTTTAAAGAGCACAATTAATACTGTATCAATCCAGGGCAAATCATGTATGGTTGCAAGGGTGGACAGACAGTGTGATCAAATGGGGTGGAAGTAAAATGAATTAATTATTGATATACCTAAAGCCATAAATTTGGATATAAACTGAAAAGTTTTAATTATGGAATATTTAATTGGAAGCTTTTTTGAGACTAGCTGACTAGTTAACTGGGTTTCATTTATAAACATTGACCTTTAAATCTCTGAACTCAAGAGCAGGGTCCACATTGAAGATAAGTAAGACACCATCTCCAGGATTAAGAGGATTTTCCTGTTAACTAGATGTTTACCACTGCATAAACAAAGACACCAGGGGGTTTAGTTGTAATTTGGGTCATTTCTTCCTGATGCAGCTGCTTTTTTTCTGGGGGAGCGGTGTTGGGAACCACATCATTTCAGTGGGTACATAACATCCTGCAAGAGAAGGAAACCCATTTTTCTGGCTTGCTGGGTCAATCACCCTCTTTCCAAAGCAAGATACCGGCTTTTGGCTTAAGTAAAAGTTCTTTTCAGGGCTATATGTTAACCATGAGGTACTACAGACCTTTCTGAACTCTTTCTTCCCAAGGAGGTAGGGCTCAGAATCACATGTGGCCGTGGAAAAATAATTTCAAGCCATTAGGGTTTATCGTGTCTGAGCCACTCAGAGTGTGCCCTATGTTCTTTTGAGGTTAGAAATTGCTTTAATTAAGGAAATACGGTAAAATATACCACACCTTGCTTACCTTACACATGTTTTGAGGGGCTCCAGGAAAATTCTAACATTGTTAGAACAGAGTGAGCAGAGACATCTCAGAAGATTTGGTTAGGGTTGAATGGCCACCCTGGTGGTTTCTTCCTTGAGAACACCTGTTCCTTTTCAGAGGCTGTTAATTTTATGCTCACTGTATTTGAGTGTGTTGGTATTGGTCTTAAGTTGATGTTGCATTTTGTTTCTTTCCTGCTGAAGGGAGTTGAAAATGAAATTATGAGAGTTGGGGTTGGTGGTGAAATGACCCCTAAACCCCTTTAGTTCAGAAAATACACATGACTTAGCTGGCTCTCTGCATACATCCTCTCACTAGCCTCCACCCTCCCATTTGTCACAGTGTCCCTCCCTTCCCTTAAGACATGGTTCAGAATGCTTCCCTTGTTAACACCAAATCAGAGAATGTTCCATTTTTCCTGCTCATGCTCACACCCTGCCTAACCCAACACCCTATGTGAAAATCTACAGGAATTGTGCCCATTTTGCATAATGTCTTAAACTTAATTTTTAAAAAGATTTTATTTATTTATTTTTAGAAAGAGAGGAAGGAAGGGAGAAAGAGAGGAAGAGAAACATTGATGCTCAAGAGATATATTGATCAGTTGCCTCATGCATGCCCCCAACTGAGGATCTGGCCCACAGCCCAGGCATGTGCCCTGATTGAGGATTGAACCAGCAACCTTTCAGTTTGCAGGATGACACTCAATCCACTGAGCCACACCAACCAGGGCTAAACTTTTACTCTTTTTCTCTGCATAAGCTGTTTGGCTACAGGGTTGACATATTGAAACACACTTCATGGCATCCAACTCTGCTGATCTTAGAAATATTCCTTTTGGAAGTGCCTTAATAAAAAAAATAGCAAAGAATCTCATCTGTTTGAGTAAGTTTGTTACAAATTCATGTACTCAGAAGGATGATATATTATAGAGAACTTTCTCAAGCCCTAGTATTGTTGGGTTAATAGAGACCCTAAAACATTTGATAGTGGGGATTAGGAAGAATTGAAGGGAATTTAGGTTATTCTAGAGAGATCTTCATTCACAAACATATCCCCTTCTCTCTTGAGGGTTTAATAGTGGAAAACCAAAATAGTGAGGATTCTTAGGGTTGTAAGTGATAAATACCCAACTCAAAATCAAAATCAGGATATTTAATGGTCACTAAAACTGGAAAGTCCAGGAGTGCCACTGAGTTTGGGCAAAATTTCTCAACATTCTTGTTCTCTGTCTTGCTATCTTCTGTGTTGGCTGTATTCTCGTGCAGAATTTTTTTCAAGTGAAGGCAAGGGTGCCTTCTAGCAGCACCACCCTGTAGCTTAGATAACCCTAAGTATAGAAAGAATGCCTTTTCTTCAAAGCAGCCCAACCAAAGTCCTGAGGAGGGATCTCAGTGGCCCACTTTGGCTCATGGGGCCTCCTCTGAAGTACTCACTATGGCCAGTGGAATAGGGTATTTTTATAGCCCTGCCTTATCAAGGCAACCAACTCTAAGAGCAGAGGTGTTAGGATCAGCCTCCCTCAAGCTGCCTGATGATTCACCTAAGGGAAACAAGGTTGCTTTTCCTAGAAGAGAGGAAGCTGAGCAGGCAGAATAATCACTGCACACTTCAACCAATGGTAGAGGAATTGTTTAAGGAGATTTTCCATTCTTTTCTGGGTGAGTCTGGGATCACCCTTTACTTTGGACAAAGAAATTAAGTCTGGGGAATACAAATGATGCCAGGGTGACAGATGTTGGGCTTTGGAAGTAAATTGTCTCTGCGGCTCTATCCTCCTGTCTATTTAGGTTACTTTCGTCACCCCTATTGTACTTTGGCATTCTCTTGTAGCACATACGTAAGCCACCATCTGCAAATGAAGCCTTTAGTATTCACTTTCTGCCTATTGGCCTGTCTCTTCTCCCTCGGCAGCAGCATGTGTTCTATTCCGGGAGGTTGCCATGTTTTCTAGCCCACTGCATCCCTCTGGATGCCTGAATATTGACCCGTGGGAGGGACATGGCTGGCTCCTTTGGCCAGTCCCCTCTGCTTGATAAGGGTACTCTGCATCCTGTTCTTCACCATGAGAATCAGCATGAGGCAGCACAAGAGAATTGCACTGTAAATCTAAAACTTTGAGTTCTAACCCTGGCTCAAAAACTTACCAGCTGGGAGATTTAAAAACAATGTGTCCAGGTCAATTTCTTCCTTTCTATGTAATTATACTTTCTTCAAACTGTCTATAAGGTTCATTCATCTCTAGTGCTTCTCTACTCAGATAATCCACTACACCAGCCTCAACTTTATCTCTTAAATATTAGAGAGAATAGTGCTTATCTCCTACAATAATTTCCAGAGATGGGAGAAAGGTTTGAAACCCAGCCCCTTTACTGAGTAAGCGTGTGACTAAGGGCAAGTCATTCACCTCTCTGTGACTCACTTTCTCCATTTTGAAAATGAGACTACAGGATGTCATGAGGATTAAATGGTTTACTACTTGGAGGGTGCCCAAGACATAGCTGATGCTATCTCTGTTGCTGTTATATAATCTAATATATAAAATAAAGGAAATGTATTATATTTTAGGAGCTCATATCTGTTAAGTTCTTAATCAATGACAAAAACTCATGTCTCATGAGGCAAAAGGTCTCATTTTTGGCAGTTATAACTATTATTATCATTATTAACTATTATATAATTATTGTTACCCTTAAACTATTTGAAGACACCATCAGGCCTCTTCTTAGTCATTGTGGTAGTCTTCAATTTCTTCCTATTGCTACCATAACAAAACTGACCAACCTGGGTATACAGGTATGCTCAGTTTTGTTAATGCCCCCTCTTAACTTAGATGGGAGCTAAGCAGTGCTAAACTTATCACTTCCCTCCAACATGTTATTACACTTTTATTAGTACTGCCTGGGACTGGGTTTCTTTTCTAGCAGCCAGGTCATGTTTTGAGCTCAAATTTAGTGTGTAGCTAAGAAAGGCCTGAATTGTTTTCATATAAACTATTGGAAACTAATTTTAGAACTCAAGTTCCTCTGTCTTACCTACTCAATGTCACCTTCTGAGATAAATATTGAAAACCTTCCAAGCACAGACTGAGGAAATCCTGACTCCAGGTATTTTAAGTATACCAGATTTTGTTTGTTTGTATGTTTAAAAGGAAGGGAGAGGAACAGTGAGACACTGCACATCCAGCTGATTGGGGTACTGTTGCCATGACTGGAGGGCATCATTAATGGGTGTCAGCAGGCTTTGGTCTGGGAAGCTGGAGGCAAGCCCTTCAATATCAGTTTTCAAAACTTTGCTTAGTCTTCTTTACAGAATTTCTTAGTGCTCATTTGTTTGCTGGGGTGGTGTTTATGGGAAATGAAAAGTATTGTTGAACAATATTGGAAATTCCCTCCCAACCCCCAAACATGCCTAGAATAAGTCACTCAGTTTTTTATTTGAAGATATTGCTTCTCTATAAATGAATCTTTACTTCCTATCTGATACGTAATATTGGTGTTTAGTAGGAATGTACCAAATACTACGTCTTTGGCCAATTGCATCAATTGTCAAAATGGAGTTGCTATTGCTCAATAAAATGGAAGATATCTCCAGCTATCCTTCCATTCCTAAAGGGATGGAAGTATAGAGTCACATACTAACTATTCTTTACGTACATATGAAAACAACACATAAGAATTGTGTTATTCAGTTCATTTTCTTTCCATTGTATTCAGTACAATATAATTACAACACACACAATAAGCAAGGCTTCTACGTATCTATAATATGTATATATAGTACATACATATGTATATCTAAACACATAGATTAAATTGTGATAAAATCTTTATTAGTCTATGTTGGTGGCATTCTTGCAACCTACATGTTATTTATTGAAATGCATATACTAGTCTGACTCAGCTTTTCTCAGTGAGTGCATCTGACTTGCAGTGATCATCAATTATTTTTATAAAGACTCATAAAATGCTTGTCTGATTTCTGGAAAATAAATTAAAAGTATACATTGTTAATGTCAAGATCACACATTTTGATGTCATTTTAAAAACTGGATTCCCAACCAAGGTAACATAACCAGGTTGCAAGCCAGGTCTCCAGCCAGATCTGTAGCTGGAGATAGGTGAAAGGCAACCATACACTGATGTCTCTCTCCCTCACTCCCTTTCTCCCTTCTCCTCTCTCTGAAAAATAATAAATAAAATCTTTAAATAAGTAAATAAATAAAAATTGGGAAAACACTTCTTTGGGTATTTTGATTCTTTGGGTTTCTTTCCTTTTTCTTAATTATTTGAAGATTCTTAACTATGCATCTTACAGTGTTTCTGTGGCTCACATCCCCTTTTCTCCATTCCACAGTCCTAGTGGTCTCCTATGGCATTAACTAGCTCTGTTTCTGTCCCTGTTCCTAGCTCACTGAACACTGATGTTGCTCTGCCTACCATATACTTCATGCATTTCACTGCCACTCCCAGTAGGAGCTCCTGTGTCCCTGGACCACTCCTTCATGGAGTTCTGTAGACATTTTAGCACACATACTTCCTGTCTCAAACCCCTAACCCCACCTCTTCCTGGGTCAGCTTTAGTAGATTTCATCACCCGCTTACTCCACTGTGGCAATGGCAGTCCCATGTCCCACTGGGCCTTGCCCTTCTGCCTTATCATGACCTTATAATCATTGGGATAAGACCAAGGAGTCAAAGAGGATGTGTTATAGGTCCCATTCCTCTGAACTTTGACTAGGCAAATATTCCCAGTCCCTTCTGTGCCCAACATCACTACTCCCAATGCTACCTTCACGTGAATGCACATGGACCACGAATCAGGAATGGCTTACCCTCTGTGGCCAAGATACAGACCCTTACACTCTGGCCTGGAGAAGAAGTGTTTCTCGTCACCTGGAATTTATTCCATGAAACCTTATGCTACTGATTATATTATACGGGAAATTAGAAATATTCAGGTAGACATAAGTTATTTGGTGTTTAGTTTTTTATGCTCCCTAAAGTAACAAACTCATGTTCTCAAACATGTTTAATTCCAGCCCTAAGATAATAGGGTTGATTGAAACCATAAAAGGAAAATAGACGCAACAGCAATAACAACCATGATCCATTTGAATGAATTAATTGAAATAGTAGTGACTGGGTGTTCTTGAACTACATTGTAAAGTTTTCAGTCATTGTGCTTAGTATATATTACTTAGGCACCTAGTTTTGGGTGGTGATGGCTTGTTGGAAGGAATGATACAGAAAGAACATTGATAAAAATGAGACATAAAGAAGGAAAAAGAGAGAGGACAAGGAAATATCTGAAATAAGATGAATAAGAAGGGGAGAAGAAAAAGAAAGAAGTTGTCATTTCACATTCCAAGGAACACACTAGTAAAGAGGAATCTAATGACGAGGCAGAGGGTTTATTTTCCATTTATTTAGGCTCGTGGCCTGATTTGCTCTGGCATTTCTTGTATACCTGGGCCAAGGCTGGTTTTCCAGACTAATCAAGCTTCTTCCTAACCTGCTGGAATGTCATTCTTGGATGTCATAGAAAGAAATGTCTTGGCTCCTATAGCCCTGGCCGACTGGGTCAAAGTATTAATCAACCCACAGATATGCATCCAATGTGAGTGGAGCTAGAAGAAATGTAGGTAAAGTTCTTTTTTCTTTCTTTCTTTTTCTTCATGGGCTTATTGGCCAGATGAAGAGATAAAACCTATGGGAAAAAAGAAAGAGAAGCTTTGGTCTGCACATAGTAAGTACTCAAGAGGGGGCTGTAAAAATCAGAGTGCAGCCACATAGATGAGCAGGA
This sequence comes from Noctilio leporinus, assembly GCA_004026585.1. Taxonomy (NCBI): domain Eukaryota; kingdom Metazoa; phylum Chordata; class Mammalia; order Chiroptera; family Noctilionidae; genus Noctilio; species Noctilio leporinus. Next base: position 275,050 of record PVIW01001431.1, on the reverse strand, counting down.
GTCATGGTGGTACCTTTTATGTAGTGATGAAGAGGAAACAGAATAGCAGGTGGAGTTGGGATACATGGGTTCAAATAATGATCCTTCCACTTGCCTGCTATGTGACCTTAGCCCTGTTGTTTTACTCCCTGATAGCTTAGTTTTCAGGTGTGTGAAATGGTACCTATAATATGTATTCTATAAGCCTGTTTCAGACACATTATCTTCAGTTGATCCTCTTGGCAGCCCTGAAAGTGTGAAGCATTGTACAAAGTTACCTCTCCTCATCATTCTATTGGAAGCTTGCAGGAGAATGTGCTCAGAGGAGAATCCTCAGGGAGACAGGTATTCTTGCCTTGCTCTCAGAGGAAGCTGTAGCTATTGAGAGAAGCAGGCAGGAAAAGGACATCAGAAGTCTTGCTTCTTCTGGAGTCTCCCAGCATCTTGTCCCACTTTAGTTCTTTCCTGAGCTTCCCAGATGACAGATGTGCAGAGGTGTAGCCTGGAGGCGCAGGCCCGGATGAATTCAGGTCAGCTGGCTCAGCCTATGGGAAGAATTCTCACCCCACAGCAAAAGTTGGACAGAAATTTCCTCTCACTTACTCACCCTGGTACTTCAATGTTGGGATGAAGAGAGTAACTTTACAAGTTCTAGACCTGTGTCCAACTTCTTTGGCATAAACTACTCATAAAGTAAGGGAATCATTACAGTTGCACATGAAAAATCTTCATAAAAAATATGGTGCATACATATTTTTATGTATACCCCTCGCCTACCTTAAAAAAATGTTTTTACCTTGCCTTCCTTTCCTTCCTGCGATTCTTCCTCCTTTGCTGCCCTTGTTGTATCCTGGGAAATGCTTTTTAGGTAACAAGATTCCTGTCTATATCTCTTCACCATCTAATCCCAAATTTCCTCAGAAATGTGGGCAGGTCAGATCATATGACCTTGGAGACTCAGAGAAGCATAAAGTGAAGAAACTTCTAATTTTGGCAGAATGGGTAAATGGGATTACAAAATTTAGGTGGGATTTGCAGAAAGCTGGTTTGTCTTCACCCTTATAATCATCTACATCACTTAAATGATTATGATGTTGATAATGATGATGGCAGTACAGTGATAACATGAATATCAACTGTTCTATTGAGTGTTTCCTGGGTGCAGGCACTGTGCTAAGTATTGTACATGAATTATACCATCTAATTCTCAAAGTGTTTGCGGATGCTTAAATTATTATCAGCTCTTTACATATGAGGTTGCCAATGTTCAGAGAGAGAGCCAAAAAGGTAAAAAGAGCCAAAAAGGTAAAAAGAGCCAAAGAAGAGGCAGAACTTGAATTCAAATTCAGGCAGTTAAGCACTAAAGTTTCAGATTTTAATTACTATCTCTGGGTTCCCAGGAGGGACCAAGGCCCCAGCAGTTTTGTGCATGGACTTCTTTCAGAATGCATCCCATTCAGTTGCAAACCTGAAGACCTTGCATAGTGATCCTCTGACCAACTAGTGGAAATACGGACTGGAACAGGAAAAAAGGTTTTGCCCAGAGTTCAGACTTTTGATGTGAAGGACAGAGAAACCAGGAGGTTGATTTCCTCAGCCTTCAAGACAGCATGGTTCTCTACAGACGACCAACAGAAGTAGGAGAATAGGGTATGTGAAGGCAGCAGATGCGAAGGCTTCAATTCTTAAAACCAAGTTCACAGACCATTGCACTATCTTGCTTCCCCTAATTAATCCTGAATCTCTCACAAGCCCCAACTTCTTCTTCCCAGCTCACTCTTTCTATGCGAATGCTGATGGCCTTGAATTTATCCTGTGCCTTCAGTGTCCCCATTCCCATGATAGCTATTTAAGTACAGGGCACTTCCCAGTTACCAGAAAATATACTGTATGACTGTTTTGATTATGGATGTTGCATCAGAGTAGGTCTGGAAAGGAAATACACTACCAGGGTCAAGTTCAAATAAAGGGGCTGTTTACTTAAGTTGGGGAGGGTTAAAGGAAATTAACCAGGGATGGTGGCGCAACCCAGGGCTGGCACTTGCGGGTGCTATGAGCACACAAAGGCCTGAAGGGACTCTTGGGCAGCAGCAGTTTCCAGAAGCCAGACGTGACAGCAGTGGTGGAAGCAGACAAGTGCCTGGCAGGAGCCGTGACTTCCAGCCCATGGTTCATAGGGGACTGTCCAGGGATTAAATACCCCACAAACTCTTCTCTTTTCCTGTGATCTCCTGCTGGTGCCTCCCACTGTAGAACCCAGCTGGGGCCAGAAGGCAAGGAAGTCCGATGAAACAACTCCATGAAGCTCAGGCTGCACCATGCAAAAGTTCTATAGATTCTTTCTGTGGGTTTAGCAAAAAATGTGATCCTGTCAACGAGGACAAATCTGCCATACATGAGCTTCCATACAGCTGGTTACTGAAAAGAACTCTTTCTCTAAAAACTAAATTTTTTAGGCTTTCAGTGCTGTGTTCTCCAGGGACTTCATAGCCCTGTCATCTCTAAACCTTGTCTGTTGACATTAGTTCCTCTTCAGAAAGGTGAAGCAGTAGAGCCCCTAACCCTCTCCTCCTGCTCCAGGTCCCTGAGGGGTCTCATCTGAGGATAGGCATTTCTTTCTCTGACACGGGCACCAGGAAGGACCTTCTCAAGAAAGACACTGGAGCATCTGAGCTCTGTTGTTTTTTTCACCCTCCACCCTCTTTCAGGAGCCAGACTGAATCACACCTTTCCTTGGCAACCTACTCCATCCTTCTCTACCTTTCTAATTAGAAAATAAATCCCTTCTCTATCCAATGTATAGTTCAGGGACCCACAGTACCAACATCACCTGAGAGCTTGTTAGAGAGGCAAAGTCTCAGGACCCAGACCATATCTCTGGACCCAACCTGCCTTTTCATAAGATCCCCTGGTGGTTCATATGTAATTAGTCTGAGAAGGATTAATATAGCCTATACCCACTATTAAGAAGCTTGCAATGCCATTTTGACTATCTTCCTTCAGAATTTATAGTTAGTTCAAAAGCTTCTTTTTGGTAACAGAGGCAGTTTTGAAGTTTATGTATGCTTTGAGAGCTACATATATATTACTATTGCATGTATGCAACAGTTTACATTTTTCTTTTTTCTTTTCTTTTGTTTCTTCAAATCATTTTTTATTTCTCAATTAAAGGTGAAGGGATTATGAAGTATAAACTATTGTTACAGAATCATCATGGAATGTAAAGTACAGCATAAGGAATATGGTAAATAGTATTCTAATAACTGTGTATGGTTCCAGATGGATATAAGATTTATCACTGTCATCACATAGTAAGATCTATAGTATCCAATCATTGAGGTGTGTACCTGAAACTAATAAAATATTGTATGTCAGCTGTAAATTTTTTGTATTTTTAAGCTACCATGTTTGGCAATTTGTTACAGCAGAAATAACAAGGAATATTGCAGCTTTGTGATCTTGGCAAACCACTCTAGGCTCCAGTTAAACCAGTTAAATCTGTAATGTGGGGAAAATGCATATTTCATCAGTTGATCATGAGAATCAGTGAGTTGGAATATTGTCTGTCACAGAGCAGGCCCTCAATAAGCATTTGATAAGTCAATGTCTACGTTCAATACAGTTTTAGTCATACAGTTAATTATAGTAGAGTCAGGCCTTCTTTACAAGTTTTTCTGACTCCAAATTCACTACAACAAGTTGGAAAAAAATATCAGTTAATAGATTGAATGTGATGTGATCCAATTATAAAAAGTTAGCACAGGGGGAGGCAGAGGCAAGGAAGGGGAGCAGCCCAGACGAGAACCTAGCACAAAGGAACCATGGACATGGACAATAGGGGGGACCGACCCCGGGGGACATTTTTCTTTCCTTTTTTTTTTTTTTAAGATTTTATTTCATCATTTTTAGAAAGAGGGGAAGGGAGAGAGGCAGAGAGGGAGAGAGACATCAATGTATGGTTGCCTTTCACCTGCCTCCAGCCATAGACCTGACTGGAGACCTGGTTTGCAACCTGGCTATGTGCCCTGGCTGGGGAATCTAACCTGCAACCTTTGGGTTCGCAGGCTGGAGCCTTACCCACTGTGCTACCAGCCAGGGCAGTTTACAGTTTTCAAAAAGCTTTTAGATGATCAGAGTCTCATAACTCTATGAAATATATAAGGCAGACATTGTTAACCCCATTTTTCATATAAGAATCTGAGGCATGATCAATGATCTGAGCCATCTGCTAGTGGAATGGATCCGGGAGTCAATCTCAGGCCTTGAATCTCATTTTTAGCACATTGAAAAGAGTGTTCTCCCTCCCTCTATCTTTTCCCACATGTGGTCCACATCCCATCTATATGCAAATCACCTGGTGAAGGGAAAGAGACTTGTTAAAAAAGTAGACGCCTAGGTTCCATCAGGATATAATGGATCCTCATACTCTCTAAGACTTGAGAATCACTTTCTTGTATGGTTAAAAGAGAATAGGAGGAAGCCCAGTGTGCAGTTTGCGTGAGAAATGACTGTTAGGCCCTGATTTTTTAAATTTAAGCTCATTTAACCACCAGGGGCCCTGCTTAGTTGGGCTAATGAAAGACTCTGCAGCAGAACAGGAACATTTTCTCCTAGACTGCCCCACAGTTGAGAGGCCTGCCAGAGGTTTTGGGAGAGAACAGCAACAAATTGGTTAGGACAGCAAAGAGTGGACACCCCTCTAGCTATGGTAGTAAAAAGCCAGGGAACCAGCTGTGGAAAGAGAAACAATGTGGTACTTCTGCTAGTTAGAGTATGAGCAACAGTTGGGAAATGGAGATATTATATCAGCAGAAAAGGCGGAGGAGTGGAGAGGTGGGGGGAGGAAGAAAGGGAAAGTGGAAGAAGGGAGAGATGGAAAGTCAAGGAAAGGGAGGTAGGTGGAGAGAGGAAAAAACTGAGAAAAAAGAGAAGAAGATGAGAACTGGCAAAATGAAACCTGAAAGTTTGCTTTGGAGCTGCTGTGTTGCTTGATCCAGAGTCTTGGGACCTGGTGATACTTGCCCTCTGCATCATAGGCCTGAGTTGACAAAGCTGTCCACATAATAACCTCTATGAGAATGTTTATAACAGCTTTTTCATAATTGCCAAGAGCAAAACAACCACAATGTCCTTCAATACACGAATAGATAAACTGTGGTACATTCATACAATGGATTTTATTTTCAGTAATAAAAAGAGAGGAACTATCAATCTTCAACAACATGGATACATTTAAAATGGATATTGCTAAAAGAAGCCTGAAGTCTGAAAAGGCTACACTGTATAGTACCATTTATATGATATTCTACAAAAGACAAAACTATAGATATAAAAAATGAATTCATGGGTGCCAAGAAATTGGGGTGGGAATTGAATAAATAAAATACACAGTGTTTTAAAAAAATTTTTTGTGGGGGAGTAAAATTTTCTGTGGGATACTGTAAATGTGGATTCATGACATGCATTTACCAAACCACATAAAACCTTAGAGCACAGAGACTAAACCTTAATATAATCAAATTAAAGAAGTTCAGTCAGGAGATCGGGAGCTTCTAGGATGAAATAGAGACAGTGACAGAAGAACTTATCTGTATGACGAATGTATGACATGACTTCACTGAACAAGGTGCACAGAAAAGGTGATTGCAGGAGTACACTTAGAAATGAATGTCGGCTGTAAGGCTAAGGATATATATAAGCATTATTGTCTAGTTGGTAAAGTTGTTTCCTGTGTGTCTAAGGAAAAACAATTTTGAAATCACTATACATATATATTGAGATTCAATAAACAAGCAAATGGATGGAGGATAGAGTACTAGGTTATCGCTAAGCTAGAGGTAAGGTTCAAATGATCCATGGGATACTGGATGAGAGTTGGTGCCATCAGTATGGACTCATGTTAGGCTTAATGTAGATGAAAATACATATACGAATATACATATATATGCAATCATAGTTATGTATATATACACATATCTATGGGTTCACAGGTTGCCTACCCAAGGTAATACATATGCATTTCCTAGCTCTGTCCACTGAGAAGACCTAGAAGCAGTGACATCCAAGGAGCAATAAACACATCCAAAACCCAGATCTTGGTTTCTAATAAATAGAACTAGGGATCCTTGGAGAAATGGCAGGTTCTAGAGCTGGGGCAGGCACTTCCTATCACCAACACTCTCCAGGGAGGTAGTAGGAACTCAGGCACTTCTCAGACACTGAGTCTTTGGTTTAGGCAATAAGCATGGGGCCACAGGGGCTCATCGCCCACTCCCCGCCAAAAGATAGGAGGAAGATGTGAGGACTGGGAGCCTCTGGAACAAAGAGTGGAAAAAATAAACTTGTTGAGTCTGAGTGTGTGTGTATTATACATTTTAAATTAAGCCTTTTATTTCCGATAAAAAGAGCCACACACAATTATGAGGTAATATAGAGAGGTCCCTTATACCCTTTACTTATTTTCCCCCAATAGGTCCACCTTGCAAAGCGATAACACAATATCACCAGGATATTGACATCAATATTGTCAATACACAGAACATTTTCATCCTCACAAAGATCCTCCTATTGCCCTTTTATGGACACACTCACATTCTCTCCCATCCCTATACTTCAGAACATTGGAAACAACCTTCAACTGGGGAATGAGTCAACACACTTCTTCACCTTTAAAGAGACATGATCTAGAGCTATAAGGAGAAGATCTTGTGGCCTCTGAGGCATGTGCAGGAAGTTATAAGTCATTCTCATCTGTTCCAGCTTCTTGCTCCATTGCATTGGGGGAGGACTATGGTTAGGAAACAGAGCAGCAGGTGCGGCAGAATTGTTAGGCTAGATTTACCTTTGGTGGCTTGTTCTCCACAGCCGGGCCTCCCTTCTGGACACCTCTGCTTTCCCCTCCATGGCCTTCTAAAAATATTATTGGGTCTTCAGAGTAACTTTGGAAACATATTAACATTTATTAAACACTTGAATGTTGCAGGCACCAACCAAGGATTTTCCAAGGATTTTTTCGTGGAAAATGAGGCATGCTCATCAATTCACAGGCGAGTTGGCTTAAATGGACAGAAATCCTTGGCCCTGGTCCTTGATTGGTCCATCCTGATGCACATGAGGACTTTGAATTCTCACCGTTTGATTGGTCTAAAGGTACTGTTCTGATTGATCAAAATAGAGCCACTCTGATTGGTCAGAGGTAAGCAGTTCTGATAGGATGGGAAAGGCCTATTGGTTGAAATAGCGTTCCAGAAAACCTTTATAAGGGCTCACTCAGATGGTAAGAAACATGGTGCAGGCTGGCAGTTCAGTGCAGAGGCAAATAGCTCAAAGCAGAGGCAGGTATTTTAGCCTAGAGACTTCACTGGGACGCCCAGTGTACAGTTTGTGTGAGAAATGACTGTTAGGCCCTGATTTTTAAAATTTAAGCCTATTTAACCTCCACGAGCCCTGCTTAGTAGGTATGTGTTTTTCTCAGGGTTCACAAGTCACTTACCAAACGAAACACGGATATTAAATCAGGCTAGGCTTTGAATCCAGGGCTGTTAAATTTGAGGCATGTGCTCTTTCCCCCCATGTCATGTAGTCTCAGATTATAACATCACCACAAAAGAAAAGCTACTCCAGTGCTATAACAAAGAAGGGAGAGAAAGAGGATGTTGCTGAGTGAGGGGCTTTTCATTCTTGGGGTGCCATGACTCAGAGTCACCTGACTAGGAAAAAGGGCCTATGAGCCACTGAGTTTCTAATGGTATAATCAAGAGTTAAAACATGGGCACAAAATAGATTCTCTTCTAAGTTCATTATCTTCAGAAAGTTTTTCCACCCTCCAGCCACTCTCCCGCTCCAGATTTCTTATTTCTTTCCTCTTCTCAGCTTATTTGGGTTGGCTTCTTTTCCCATATCTCTCACTCTCAACTGAAGACAGAGGATCCAAGGCAGGAGGCAGGCAAATTTGGGCTTCAACCCAATGCCACTTGCTGTGTAAGCTTTGGCAATTTGTTTTATAGCTCAATTTCTGGGGATTGTGTTTTGTGTTACATTATGTTATATTATATTGTGTTATATTACAGTCTTCTTTATGGTGCTGTTATGAAGACTAATGAGATAATGCATGCCAGATTTCTAGCAAGTTTTTTTGGCATATTGCAAATATCAATAGATTATATACATACATATATACTGTCTTGAATGCAAAGACTTTTGTCTCTTCTGTATCCCGCTATGCCATAAGTCTGTTCTTCTGGAAATGTCTTGTCTGGTCCACTTTTTTGCCAGAGGAAGCAGCCATTAAACAAGTTCCCCTACCTGCAACCTCCAGTGGTGAAAAGAATACAAGGCTAAGGATGAAAAGGCTGTGGCTTCTGCACCTCTTTGGCTATGTCTCTATGAGCAAACTGATTTCACTTTTTTTCATTTTTGTATCATCATCTAATATAAAATGGAAAGAAGACCTCTCCCATCTGCTTCAAAGGGTTATTATAAAAGTCCAATAAGGTACACTATGTAAAATATTTAGAAAACCTCAGAATGCTGTATGAATATAAGGCATCATGATGGAAATATAGAGCTTCTAAAGAGCTTTAAATTTTAGTTCTGTGATCAGTTAACTTTTGATGTGGAGCACACAATCACAAATTCTCAGTGTCATGCAAAAATAAACATTTATTTCTCACACATCTGTGGAGTTCAGCTGGTGCAGGCTGGGCTTGCTTTCACATCTGTGGGGTGCTTGGAGTTTGGCTGACCATGCTGGGGTTGGCTGAGTCAACTCGGTTACACATGTTTCTCATCTTCCTCCCAGGATTAATGGGCTAACCCAAGCATATCTTTCTCAGGGTGATAGTGGAATCATGACAAAGCAAATGAAAGCAAGCATGGCTTCTTGAAGCCTAAGTTTGAAATTGGCTCAGTGTCACTTTTATAGTGGCCAAGCAAGTCACATGGCTGAATTCAGGGGCAGGGGTCATGCATCACTCACTATGGGAGAATTTTTCAAAATTTCATGAAAAAGTGCATAGATACCAGTAAGGATAATTGATGACATTAATGCAAATTTGCCATACTGTATTTGTCATCCAGTGCTTGGACAGGATTCTCTGGAGGCCCAGCAGAGGCTCAATGTTCTTGGAAAGAAGGATGATGGACTCTGATGGAGAAATAGAGTTCATCACCTTTATCAAGGCAGATTGGTTCTAGGACCCAAGGGCAAGACTATTTTGTTCAGGCAGTGAAAACATGAAGTGATCATCATCAATTTTGGTCTCTGCTTCTGTGCCTACCCATTGTGCTTTTTTGTATGAACTTAGACCCATTTTTTACTTTCCCAAGGTTATTACTTTCGTAACAGTGGGAAAATATTCATGATATTCTTCCCGATTCCCTCCCAGGATTGCTTTAGGTTGCTGTAAGTTCCCGAGGAATTGGAAGAGCAACATCTACAACATGTGGCGATGGGGCTCTGTCTGAGACCATCTTAACTCTCAAGTCACATTCACCCCCATAAAAATTTTCCTCCAATTTTATTCCTGAGGATACCAGATCTCCATAAACAGATGACTGGAGCCACCGTAGGTTCCTGGCAATGAGATTTTTGCCTGGCGGGTTTATTTGTAAATGACTCCAGAGAACTGAGTGAAATATTTCAGAGCCAGAAATTCTGGGTTAGAAAGTTTCAAACCAGAACAGCCTCTTCAAAGGATGATGAAGATGAGAAGAGAGGGAGAGAGGGTTAGCTTAATGGGTCAGCTCCAGGACTCCAGATGTTCCTTCAAAAGGAATCTCCCAAATTCCTATAGCCCAAGTTACACAGTGAGTGGGAAGGAAAATGGTCTACAGCATTTTTGATTGAGGCCACATGAATTTATTGAAAATAGTTGTCAGAACAATTGAGGGGTGCTCACACATATGCATAAACACGTACAAACACATCATACATGAGCTTAGTGTTGATATCGTTAAATGCTTTTCTTTTTGTTTCAAACGATTTAATTCAGGGGTTGGAGTTCTACCCTTTAGGTCATCTTCCTGTGTGTTTTTATTTTCTTAAACATAAAACAACTGCTTTTTCAAGAGAGTAAAAGAAAATGTAAGAGAACAGCTACTCATTTGCACTGGACTTAAATTTTTCCAAGAAGACCCTGTTCAGACTGTGAATCTCGGAGTTCAACTTGTTGCAAGCTGCCTAGGCCTGAGAAAATAAGCTCCCATTAGGAGTGCACTGAAGCACCTAAAAGGGTACTCAAACCTTTGACCAAGGTTGGAGAACAACTTTGCCAACCCTGCCCTCCACTTGGAACCAAACATCTAGTCATGTGAACACTAAGGAATGAGTGATGCAGTGATATGCTAGGCAGAAAGAATCCTACTGAGAAGCCTTCAACTAGTGATACAATATGAGTTACTTCTGACCACAGCCAATTCTACAATCAGCACTCAGAGATCTTTAAAATAATAATAATATGGAAGTAGATAGCAGAAACTCTAGTAGTGTAAGTAATAATATGATAAGTTGGTTGGTTACTGAGGAGATTGCAAGACTAAATGAATTTTGAGGATTTATTTTGGTGGTAGAATCAGTAGTATTTGACATTGGGTTGGGTAAGCTGCTAGACCAGGTTGATGAAAGTACTTTTGAAAAGAGAGAAGGAGGAATTAAAAAAAAAAAAACAACAACAAAACTCTAAGGTTTTTGACTTAAGACTGAGTGGATGGTCTACTGTCTTCCATTTTAAGAACCTGCTCTTTTGTTGGAAATGTGAATTGAGAAGCCAGAGGTTTTGTATAAATATCTGCACATTGAATACTTTTAGACTGTGATCCTGAACTTGAGGGTCTAAGAAACTTCCACATTTTCCTCTGAAGCAGAGAAGGTTTTGGCATGCAGTAGAGGAGACTATGGGATAATTTAACCAAGATTTTGGTTAGCTCTCTCAGCTGTACTGGAAATGAGTATGAGAACTTAATATACTCTTACCAAACATGCCCCAGAGAGTATCCAGGAGTACTTTTGGATTTGATGGCAGGGTCAATTGAAACAGCTTGGTTTCATGAGCACAGTTGTTTTCCATCCCTCCTGATGAAAATGGAAGAGGATTTGAATCAATGTAAGCAAGAAGTTTAGTTAAAAACCAAAAGAAAGTTTAAACCATTTGTGTCATGAACTCTTACTTTACATGAGATACAGGTGAGGCTGAACAAACTAATTGAGGAGTGAACTTAAATGAAGATCAGATGATGATAAATATGATTTCTTATAAAATGTAGGGAACAGAACCAATAATACTACAGTAAAAATAATGTATTATAGCCAGGTGGAATTTACTGTAAAAATAAAATTTTGTTTTAGGAAATATATTTGGATAATATACTATATTACTATATTTAAGGAGAAAAATCATGATTACTGATATAAATGCTGAAAAAAAATATCTTTGGAAAAAATTCAACATCCATTCCTGATATAAGCACTCAAGAACATAGGATTAATAGCTGCTTTCTTAGAAGATAAATATATAGCCTGGTGTTAAAATCAGTAACTTACTTATGAGAAACCATTAAAGGCATATTCGTTAAAATCAGAAACAAAGCAAAAATGTCTACAAGCTCCCTTGCATTTAACATTGTACTGGCAATATTAGTCAATGAAATTAAATAAATTCAATCAATTAGAGGAATAAGAATTGAAAATAAAGAATTAAAACTATTATTACTTGCCAATGATATAATATTATGCATGAAAAACTCAGTCAATGATAAAGTTAATTAAAATGATAAAATATTTTACTAAATTTAGGATAAAATGCATATTTAAAATTAACATTCAGGAGTCAATAAATCTTATTAACAGTAACAATTTGAGAATATGATAGAGAAAATCCTATTTAAAATAGGAACTAAGGAGATAAAATATTCAGAAACAGGTTCAATGAGAAATGACCAAAATTCAAAGGAGAGAAATTCAAACCATTCTTAAAAACACAAAAGTAGACTTGAACAATGGAAAAATAACCCTCATTTTTGCTTAGATGTCTCAATATCTTAAAGATGTCATTTCTCCCTTAGGAAGTTTATGCATTGATTATAACCCTGATAAAATATCACACTTAATATTTTATAGAGAAACTGATACTAAAGTTGTATAGAAAAAATAAACATGCAGATGTAACTAGAAAATAAAAATGGACTATGATGAACGATTAGCCATGTTACAATTTTAAATATGCTCTAAATTTTTGTAATTACACCAGTGTGGACTTGTTGCATAAGTAGGCAGCCAAACCAGTAAAACATAATATAATCCAGAAACAGAACACACACATAGAAAATTGTATTATATGACAAAAGCAGAAGTACTGATCATTGATAGCATTTGAAAGAGAAGGTAAATCTCTACTTTAAAACATATACAAGTATAAACCTCAAATGTATCACAGATAATAAGTGTAAAAAACTAAAACCTTGTAAGTATGTGAGTCTATTTAGAAGGATTCATGAGTAAATAAAATTCTAACTTGGATCTGGGCCTAAATATGACTTGAAATCCTGCTTTAATAATAATAATAAATTTGACTCTATAAAATTGAAAACATCAAGTTTGCATGGTTAAAAACACCATGAGCAGAAAATACAAAAGCTAAGTGACAAACTGGGGAGAATATTTCTATCTACATCACAGATAAAGAGTTAATGTCCCCAAAATAGAAAAACCTTTTAAAATTGAGAAAAAAAAAAAAAACCCAAAAACACATTATAAAAATGATCAAAGCATATGTCTAAATAATTATTAAAACAATCTTTAAATAAATAAGAGGTTCGACCTTTCACATAGTAAGAGAAATGTAAATTAGATCTTAAGTGAGGTAGCCTTTCTAACCTATCAGAATAGGAAACAGAGTTTAAAACACTTGACATACTCTATTGACAAAGCTCTGAGGAAACAAACTCTCCCATTTTTAGTAGGAATAAAACATGGGACACCCCTTTGGACAGAAAGTTGACAATATCTAATAAAACTACATATGCGTTTTTCTCTTGATCTAGCAATCCCTCTTATAGGAACTTGCTCTGAAGATATATTTCTAACAATATGAAAACACATATGCACCAAGTTTTTCACTGCAGTATTGTTTCTTATTACAAAATATTGAAAACAATATTTCCATACTAGTAGATTGAGTAAACTAGGATACGTCCAGTCAATAGAGTACTATGGAGGCATAACACAAAAGAGAAAGATGTCCATGCCTGATATGGAGTGACTTTCAAGATATTTTGTCAAGCAAAAAAAAAAAAAAAAAAAAAGCAAAGGTCAACAGGATACACATAAAAACTTGGAAATAAATAAGTCATTGTGCAAAGAGTTGCTTTGCAATCTTGCTTAGGCTGGAAAGGTGGGAATAGGATATAAAATGAATCCATGAGGCTAAAAGTATTGGAAAGAACTAGAAAGTCTTAAGCATTTCATGGAAATTATCTAATTAAATATGGTTATTGGAAATAAACTTTGCTAGGATAAACAATTGAGCAATATGAGAGCTAAGCAGACAGTGAGAATTAGGCTAGAGACATCTTTGTTGAACTTAGATGAGCCCTCTAGTCTCCAAATATTTATGGAATACCCACTATGTGTAGCCATTACACATGAATGTAGGCATTAGGGATCCAAAATGTTAGAGAGGTATGAGAGGTAGAGGGGCTAACCACAGAACCAGAGAGCATTGGTCCAACCTTTTCATATACAGATGAGGAGACTGAGACACGCATAAGACTGACCTGGTCCAACGTTACACAGTCAGTTCATGACATAGTGGAGACAAACTGGCTTGTTAGTGAGATTTGTCTTTTTTTTTTTTTTTTTGAAGATTTTATTTATTATTATTAACTTTATAATCTCACCAGCCAGGGTGAGATTTGTCTTTTAGGTACACTACTCAATTTTTACCATCAAGGATGGAGGAGGAATTACATTACAAAGAGAGAGACTACAGGGAAAATTTGAGAGTTGTTGCTACTAAAGAACCAGCAAAACTTTGAAAGATAAAGATTCTACCAGCAGGCAACTGTTATGGATGGGCTTAAAAATTCCATCTAGGCCCTGGCTGGTGGCACAGTGGAAAAGGCACTGGACTTTGAACCCAAAGGTCACTGGTTTGATTCCCAGTCAGTGCACATAACCAGGTTGCAAGCCAAATCTCCAGCCAGGTCTGTAGCTGGAGGCAGGTGAAAGGCAACCACACATCGATGTTTCTCTCCCTCTCTGCTTCTCTCCCTTCCCCTTTCTCTGAAAATAATAAATAAAATCTTAAAAAAAAAAAATCCAACCAGAAGAAAACAGACCATCTCTTGAAGTCAAAATGTAATTACTAAGCTTTTTAAAAAAGAACGTAATACTATGCTAGACAATTTTGTGTTGGTTTTTCCACCTGCCAAACCTGGATTGTTACATGTTTGTGTGATGGCTAAAATTCTATTTCTATTATTCTTTCATTTTTCTTTGGTGAATACTGTTGAAGCCATTTGCTTCTAGGGTTTATTCTATAGTTTTTCTAGCTCTTTTTTTTCTTCTTCTTTTTCTAAAAAAGATTTTATTATAATTTTTAGAGACAGGGGAAGGGAGGGAGGCAGAGAGGGAGAAAGACATCAATGTATGGTTGCCTTTCACCTGCCTCCAGCTATGGACCTGGCTGGAGACCTGGCTTGCAACCTGGTTATGTACTCTGGCTGGGAATTGAACCAGCAACCTTTGGGTTTGCAGGCTGGTGCCTATCCACTGAGTCACCAATCGAGGCTGCTAGTTCTTCTTTTTAGATCTACCCATACCAATCTTTATTGACTTTCTTATATCAGCTTGTGTGTTTGTGGATGTGTTGTGTGTGTGTGAGTGTGAGTTTGGGTCCAAACACCTAGTGGATATGAAAACAGTCTCTGCTCAAACAGTACCCACATTTAGTTCAACCCCATAAAATGTGGCCCTGTGGTCTGTGCCCTTCACTACTCAGCCATTTGCCTGAACCCAACCAGAAGAACCCAGCTCCAAGATTACCTTGTACACAGTCTCTCCAAGAACCTAAAATTCTCTTTTCCATTTAAAAATTTTAAGATAGTGAAAAGTGCATAGGTTTGGATTTAAATCTGATTTCTACTCCTGGCTTTACTCTTTGTTGCAATTTAGTGTCATTGCCTGCCTTAGAAGAACATATGGGGAGCTCCTAATTGTAATGACCAGCACAGAGAGGTAAGCAGAAAGTAAAATTCCTTTTTTATTCCATTTCCTCTGGCTTAACTTGTTGGAAGTAAAGATCAATGGATTTGAATTTAGATTATTTACCCCAACAGACAGATAGACATACACACACTGTGCTGGAATGTCTGCAGATTTATTCTACACTTTGTGGAGGCTGATCTTATGACCTACATCAATGGGCTCCCTTATCCTCTGGCTTCCACTGAGTTTGGCCAATGGGGATCTCTGGCAAGTAATTAAAGGGTGAAGAGAGTTGTAGTATTTATTGTTATTATAAGCCCTCCCTGTGGGCCACTTTAGGCTGTGTCCCTTGGCAGAAGGTCACCCCTCTTGTCTGGTAAGACTTTTTCCACAGCTTCCTCTGAATGTTGTAACACATTGAGTGCTATAGAATATTCAGGCTCTTTGAGGAAAACTTCCTAGAAGAAGAGTTAATGGAAGATACGCTCAGAAGCAGGTGGCTATTTGATTGACCTGGCTGTTGTGAGTATGGTGGGAAAGAAAGCATTCCTGAACCTTTCATTTGCTGCCAACTCAGAATAATTGCTCAGTCAACAAGATGTTTTCTATAGCAGATTTCGGGTGGGGGCACAGATCTCTTTGGGAACCTTATGTAAGCTATAAAGGCTATCCCTAAGAAAAATCCACATATTCAATTCTGCATGCAATTTTATAATTTCACAGATCTGTAAAGGTCATTATAGGCTTGTGTTACAAATGCACAGTCTCTGGAATACTAGGGATCTCCAGAGAATGGTCTGTATCCTTCAGGAACTCATGGCATTTGTTACATTACCTTTACATGGAATGGCTCCCATGTCTGAACATGCAGTTCTATGTTGCTTCCTTTCCACTTGGATTTTCGCTCTTGAGTTTAGACTCTATGTACCAGAATAGCAACTTTTCTAAGGTCATGAGTTTACCTCCCAAACTCTGTCTTACATTGAGGATTTGAGGGGAGAGGGCAGGAAGTAGTAGAACTAATTGGAGATCTTCCTAGGCCTTTGCTACTGATAGAAGTGTCTCCTCTTATTACCCAAAAGGCATGGATTTGTATTTACAGAAACAGCAGTGTGTTTTGGAAATAACCACTCCCATTTTATTCCTCATTGGTAGCTCACCTCCTAATTAACCTTCCAGGATAGTATAAAGTGATATACAAATAGTTATATGTAATACTAGAGAGAAAGAGAAAGAGAGAGAGAGAGAGAAAGAGAGAGAGAAAGAGAAATGTTTGCACTTAGTGATCAGTTAAAGGAACAAAACAAAGAACTGTAGCACTAAATTAAGATAGCTCAAGAGCCAGAGTGTATGGCTTAGGTAACATACTCCCTAACCCAACAGAGACACAGAATCAGTAGACAGAAAGAAACCATGTAAGCTTGTGTAAACCATCATATTCCCCATAGTTAGACATTGCATGGTATGTGGTTGCCATTCAATGCCATTTGTTAAGTAAATAAATGAGTGAGTGAGCGAATCAGAGTCTTTTAGCATCTAAACAAACTTTGGAGCTAACCTAGTCCAGTCTTTCCTCTGCTGCCTCAATGATGTTCACCCCTCCCCCCAATCCAACATAATTTAATCAAATGCTTCCTATGCCCAGGGACTCTGAAGATTATAAAAGTAAAACATATTTAGACTCTACCCTCAAAAATTTATAATATACTGGAAAATAAAATATACAAGTAGCTATAACACCAGAGAGGAAGTAAAAAAAGAAAGACATGTCTGCACTCAGCAACCAGTCCACCATTGTTCTAAAAGTTTCAATTATAAGGAACTAACTTCTACTATTGATAACAGTCAAAATATATTGAGTGATTACCATCTGTGAAATAACACATTATGTCATTGTAACACTTATGTTTAGGTGCATATTATTATTACGCCAATTTTACAGTGAGAAAATTGTAAATTGCTCAAAAAGGTTAAGTAACTTGCCCAAAGCCACAGAGTTTGTAAATGGCAGAACTATGACTTCTATATTTTGACCCAGTCCACATGTTAGCAGATTATTGCTCGACATTTTTTAATGATGTGCTGAAATATGCCTCTATTTTTTCCTTATTCTTCTTCTTCTTTTTTTTTTTTTTAATTTTATTGTTGTTGTATTACTTATTCTTCTTTTGGAAGTAATTTCACTCTCCCAAGCCACAGACACCAAGTCTTTCATTACTTGAAAAACCAATCAATGAGTTAAACTGCAACAAGTTCGTTTAATAGCTGGCAATTCCTCTTTGCAATTACAGTCAGGCTGTTAGCATTTTCACATTCATTGGTCCACATTGAATTTCCTTTCTAGGTCATTGCCTTTTTTTTATCACTGATTATACCCCCAGAGATGCTGTACAGAGTGAGAATCAGTGCTGCAGCAACCTGTGATTTTTATGTCTTCTGACTCATTTATTTCAAAGCCATAGTGCATCTAATGCCTTTGGGCTTGTGGCCTTTGGTTCCAATTGTCCCCTTTGGTTCCAATCACCGTTTATCTTGTTGTCTCTTTGTTCACTCATTTACTTGACATATGTTTGCTATGGATTGCAAGCCTGCTGGCTAGCAGACACTGTTCTGGTAATGGGCATACAGGAGAAAGGAAAGACATAACTCCTGCCTCTAAGGAGACTAGCTTTTAGTTTGGAAGCCAGGCATGTAAACAATCATAATACAATAAGAAATATCAATAAAGAGTGTGCTGAGTATAATGTGTGACCAAAGAATACTTGTGAAGTCTTGAATGCTAGAGAAGTCTTCACAGAGAAGATGGCTTTTGGAGTTAGATTCAATAGAGAACCAAGGGCTTTCTGAATTATGAAGGTAGCATACACCAGGGAGAGGAAACAACATGTAGGGAGCCCTATGCGTGACTCAGATGACAGAGCACGGTGAGTTCAGGGACCTGGAAGGGCTGGAAAGGGAAGAAACACAGTGTGCCTGTGAGAAAGTGGGCACAGTGGGATAGGTAGGAAAGGCCAGCTCGCAATGGGTCTTTCTGACATACTGAAGGGCTAACTTGGATCCAGAAGAGCCACCGAGGACTTTTTAAGTGGTCAACTGTTAGGATTAGCTTTATATTTCAGAAGGTTCAAATTCATTATTTTGGCCCAAGAGTGGGAATGGAATAAAGGAAATGGGAAAGAAGGCATGAGACCCGTTTAGAGGCTGCTCCAGGGATTCTAGTGAAAAAAGGTGAAAACTTGAAAGTGAACAGAAACATAGAGATGATGATGGGTGAGAAAATAATTTCAATGACATTTAGGAGTATCTTAGTTCAGGCTGCTCTGATAAATAACCATGGATTGGGTGGCTTAAACAGTAGACATGTCTTTCTCAGTTTCGGAGACTGGAAGGTCAAGGTGCCCACATGTCCAGGGTCTAGTGAGGATCTGTTTCCTGGTTTGCAGAAGGCTGCCTTCCTCACATGGAGCAGAGAGAGAGAGAAGGCTGAGTTCTCTTTTCTTCCTATAAGAGCACAAATCTCATTGTGGGACTCCACCTTCGTGGACTAACGACCTCCCAAAGGCCCCTGACCATGTGGTATTTTCTCTTTCAAAGGACTTTCTGCATTAATCTGTGTGCCCTGGAAGGAGTCAAAGTTGAGAAGTTGTTTCTAGCCCTCCTTCAATATTGAAAAAATGTCAGTTGAGCTGAGCCTGGTTCTTGATAATAAGATTCCGTTTTATACCCGAGAAAAGGAACACATGAGAATGTTGGCAGCTGAGTTTAAGAAACAGTTATAGGTGGCTGCAAAAAATATCTACCAGGACACAAGTAAAATAAAACAGAAACTGGATTTGAGCAGCCAACCTACCACTAGCTTGAACAATGGATTGTCTGGTTTATGCCCACCATAAGTGACAGGAGCTTAAAGCAGGGAACCCAGAAAAGGTGGCATATACCTTACACCTGCAGGTAATACAGGGTTCTAGTTTGGTTTTGAACAAGGATTGTGGCCATGTACAACTTTGTTGCTACAATTTCCATAGAACCAGGAGAAAATGTATGTATCTAGGCTAGGAAGGTACTTTTTTGTGTCACCAGGGAAGCATGGCTGGGTTCACATAAGACTGAAAATGTGCTGACAAATAGAAAGAAAGTCAGAAGAATGTTTAGTGTGTGGTTAAGGGACCAGAGGGACTGGCTTGGGTGGAAAGGGGGAAGGGCTGACATTAGCTCACTCTGGACCACCAATGCCCAGCAATGTGGCCCCCCCAAAAGGATGCCAGCCCAGGGTTGGTGTGAGACCTAGGGGAGGGCATAAATTGTTGTGGCTCAGAGGGACGGGACTGGAGAGGACTAGAGAAAACATAAGCTGGGAAAAAGCTGCCTAATGGATAAACCAGTTAGAAGGCAGGATTCTTCACTAAGAGAGGTAGATGAAATTTCAGCTCTAAACAGTATCTATCCCCTGTAGGGGAGGGAACACTGAAGGCAGGATAAGTGGTTGGAACGGGCACATATGAGCCCACTCTCTAACCTGAGGGTTTGCCAAACTTTCCTCAGCTGGTTTCCTGTTGCTAAGGGTGGCACGAAGCGCAAAGAGAGACTAGGGGGAGGTGGATACAAGTGAAAAATCTGGCTTTCCATTGTTTTCTTCAAGAGTGTAACACCTCACTTAAACTTGACAGCTTTCCCTATTTGAACTTCTTTAAGAACATCTTTCCAGAACATCTGTCACACATATTACTTTGGTCACGGGAACTTTCTTATTGCCCAAGGTCAATGCCATTTCTCCCTCTGCTGGACTCTTCTTTCTGGTGCTTCTCTTCCTCTGCCTTGAATTAGACATCTGTGTACCTGTGTTAATCTCCATTGCTTAGAAAATATGACCAAATAAATTCCTCCTGTTCTCTGGCATCTAGTACAGTGTTTAGTTACTATTCTAGTGCTATTATTATTAGAATTTAATAAGTACATTTATTAAGTGTATATGCATATATATGTGTATATAGATATAGATATACCTAATGGAATATATATATGTATGTGTGTGTGTGTGTGTGTGTGTGTGTGTATATATATATATATATATCATACACCTATAGTTAAAATGGAATATACATATATATGTGTGTGTGTGTGTGTATTTTATATATATATATATATATACATATATATATATGTATATATATATATATATATATACATATATATATTCTTGCTATCAAATTGAAGAAAATGTTGTGTCAAGGTTGGGAGGGCTGTTGATTACATCTTCCTCATTTCTGTTATTTTCTTTTAAATAAAGAGGACTCTACTAGGTTAACATTCTTGGCTTCTTTATCTGCTCACTATTCCCCCAGAAGTAACATAGTCTGGTGAATTTATCCCCTTTCTCTTGGAATAAGCTCCCCTGTGGGAAACACATACAGGTTTCGCCCCTCCAGCTCTCAAGTTTTCCAGGGGCAGAATCTTGCCTGTAAGAGAGCTTTCCCCAGCCCAGCCAAGCCTGTACCTAGGTGGATAATTCTGTTTAACTTGGGGATTCACAATGAGAAAACTCACTTGTCTCTAGACTGAGTCCCATTCACCAACTGTAACAGTAACTAAGGTGATTGTTTGCTCTTTATTTTCTCTATTCTTTTTTTCTTTTTTCTCCATTGATTGAGAATTCTGGTGGGAAAATGGTACTATTAATGGAGTGCCTTCGAATGCATTGCCTCTTGTGTGTTCTTCATCTGCACGAGTGATGATTTTCCCTGGGGTCTTCAAAACCCCAGCCTCATGAGTTCCATTTCCCCCTTCTTTGGGGGTATACAAGTGGATACCACCATCCAACCACTAGATCTTCATCACAAAATATTAGTGGGGAGAAAAGGCAGAGTGAGGTGAAGTGACCATGTTGGTCACATGAAGAGGCCATGTTGAAAGGATCTTAAAGAAGCCAGGGAGGAGAGTTTATTAACTCACTTTGCCAAGAACACTACCAGATTCTTGATGTAGACACCAGTATTCTACTTTACAGATTTGAAACTAAGGTAAGAGAGGGCAAGAACAAATTCCAGGTCACACAGTAAGTATCTAGAGAAGTCAGGATTTGAACCTATCTCTGCCTAATTATAAAACCCTTCTTTTTCTCATCCCAAAGAAGGTGTGAGGATGAAAAGAGCCAGTTATAAGTCATGGATAACCACAGGGGAGGAATGAGACACACTGTAACTGGGTCTCAGGAGTGGGAGAGAAGTTCTCCATTGAGGCAGATGGGGTTGAGCTGCACTCTGGGGCCAGAAATGGGTCAGATGAAGGAGCTTGGGATACTGAGGGCCCTGATCCCAGGCAAGAGCACATGGGGGCTTGTACATGTGGGGCAGGCAGCCTCACCAAGGCTTTGCAGAAAATGCCTGTGGCGCAGCTGCTTTCTGGAGGGACCATGAGCCGCCTCAACAGCTTTTCCTTTCAGAGCTTGTTTAACATTTCAAACAAAAATAAAATAAATAACGGCAGTGTTTATGGAAACGTAAGACAGAAATGAAGACAACTAAGGAGAAAGCTAAGTGGAAGCAGGCCAGAAGGGGGTTTAGAAGATCCCCCTTTCCTTGGAGTTAGCAGTTTTGTGCTTTAATTCGTCAGCCCTTCCTACCACACCCATATGTTTCTCCCTAGCAACCCCCAACTGATACGCACAAATACACATGCATACACATGTGCACACACATGCATGCTCTCTCTCTCTCTTTCTCTCTCTCTCTCTCTCTCTCTCTCTCTCTCTCTCACACACACACACACACACACACACACTTCTATCCCAATGGGAAGCACACACTTCAGAATCCATCTCACATATACCTCTTTTTGGAAATGCTCCCACTCTTTTCTCCTTTATCTTCCTGGTCTTTTTTCCCCAACAAAGGACCTCTTTAACTCCTTCTGGCCAGATGGTGAATGTGACTTTAACCCCTGCAGTCCAGTGACATTTTTGCCCTCAATCTTCACTTGGAAGAGACCAAACTGGACTTATGGTTATGTGGATAAGACATTCCCAAGTCACAATTTCCAGGAGGTGGGAGAGTGGGCAGAAGAGCAGGTCTTTATAAGGGAGGAAGACATTAGCATAATATTTTCACTAATATTTACTTATCACCAAGTACCTTAAACATATGCAAATCCTTTTATTTCTTCATCTTTTTTTGTACCTTCTTCACCTATCCAGTCTCACTTCAGCAGACTCCCTCATGCAACAGAGGCTTTGCCAGAAGCAAAGATACTGCACAGAATGTGGAAAGATGTGATAAAAATGTAAGGATTTCCCAGAAGTCCATGTGAAATCTAGGTCTTCCCCAGAGAACACAGATCCAAAAGCCTGGTGCTCTGCTCCTGAATCATGTTGGGCTATTTTCAGGACAGCAAGTGTTCTTAAGCTTAGGACCCTCATGTCTTCTTTACCCCACTGCTGAAGGGACCCTGGTCCTGGTGACAGCACAGATCCTAAAAACCCTGGATTGCATCCTCTTGGGTCTGTATCTGTGTTGGGCCTCAGTGCAACTGAGCTGGCTCTTTGTCCATCAATGATCATCATCCTGCATGTAAGGCTCCATTGGAGAAGCACAGTGGGATCTTTATCTCTTCCACTCTGGGTCCAACATAGTCACTCACTACTGGGAAGCATTATAGTTTTGGAGAAGGGAGGCCTTGTTCCATGGAAGAGCCGGGCTAAAGTCTGAAGTATGTTGTGAGCCTGAAGATATCAGAGTTTACTCATCTTGTCCTAGGTGGGTGACTAGTGTGACCTTAGGAAATGACTTTGCTTAGAGCTCAATTTCTTCAGCTATAAATTTGGAATACCATTCACAGATTCAGTTTAAATAAGATGCTTTTAATAGAATGTACCATGGGGGCAACTTCACAAGTAGCTTTTATGTACATTTACTTCTTCTCCTTTTGACTCCTCTTCCTCTTTGAATAACTGTTGCAATGGTGGTAGAGAGAGGCATGCAGTTGACCAAGGCCTTTAATGATTTTAAAACAGTATTCTATGATAAATAACTTGAAGTTTTTATGTATTCTACAAAATTTTAAAAAAATATGTCCTTCCAAATTCCTAGGGACTTAGATTAGCTTGCCTAATCACAACTTTCATATTCCTTCCATCCTCAAGCCATGGGCAGAGTATAGGAGACATTTCTCATTAAAATCAAAACCATAAACCCTGGATGGTGGCACAGTGGATAAGGTGCTGGCCTGCGAACCCAAAGGGCACTGGTTCAATTCCCCAGCCAGGGCACATAACCAGGTTGCAAGCCAGGTATCCAGCCAGGACTGTAGCTGGAGGCAGGTGGAAAGCAACATTGATGTTTCTCTCCCTCTCTGCCTCTCTCCCTTCCTCCCTCTCTAAAATAATACATACAATCTTCTAAAACTAAAATAAAA
Source organism: Noctilio leporinus (assembly GCA_004026585.1). Taxonomy (NCBI): domain Eukaryota; kingdom Metazoa; phylum Chordata; class Mammalia; order Chiroptera; family Noctilionidae; genus Noctilio; species Noctilio leporinus. The sequence goes on along the minus strand of PVIW01001431.1, from coordinate 251,463 downwards.
ATAAAAGCTATACCCTGGATGGTAGCATAGTGGTTAAGGCGCCGGCCTGCGAACCCAAAGGTCGCAGGTTCGATTCCCCAGCCAGGGCACATAACCTGGTTGCAAACCAGGGCTCCAGTCAGGTCTGTAGCTAGAGGCAGGTGAAACGCAACCATACATTGATGTCTCTCTCCCTCTCTGCCTCTTTCCCTTCCCCTCTTTCTGAAAATAATGAAATAAAATCTTTAAAATAAAATAAAATAAAATAAAAGCTATACATTATTTTTTAAAAATGAAATCAAATCAAAACCATAAATTTGCCATGGACCCATCTATTTCCTGATCTGAGTCATCTACCTACAATCCAGTAACTACAAGGATAGACAATCTAAGGGCCTCAGAGCAGGAGATGACCTTATTTCCCCACCTTTGCTCCCTTGACTCACTCTTTCTATACACCCTGGAGAAGGGCCTACTCTGTGCAAAGCACAGGAAGTAATGGCTATGGTCTGCTCTTTTTTTTAACTTACTTATGGAGCTGAATGGCAACCTATTTGAAGTACAAACATGCCTATGACACAAGATTGGTTTGGAGATAAATTCTTAGAGAACATTCCAGAGAGAACTTAGCATTTACTGTCAAGTTTAAAAAGTACGTGGTGTGTTGATACTCATATATGGATAGACATGTTTGGGGAAGGGCCAGGCAGAGGGGACAACTGGCTGTAGAAGGGGCGCCTGCATCCTCAGGTCCCTTGGCAGGCCTTAGGAGATGAGGTTGGCGGGGAGGGGGCAGGGTGTTTTAACTAGATATTCTTCATGCTCTCCAGTCTGGTACTTCCTTCTTCTTCATCCTACTCTGTAACCCAGAGGCAGCCTTTGGGATGCACCCACAGGCTCCCTCACCTGCTGGTTTTTGCTCTGGGCTGAGGAAAGTGGAAAGGGCCAGAAGACATATTCCCTGTACTCCCTCCATTCCAAGCTGTGGGGACAGCAACCCTGTCTTACAACCCAGGGTGTTCATAGCTACTGCCTGTTCCTTTCCCTGTGAACAAAAAAGTGGCAATAGCTTCTTACATTAGTTATTACTGGAGCAGGAGGCTTCATCATCTCCTGTTGATTTCCCTTAACTCTGCCCTACCTTGTTGATCACCCCATCCTTAGACTCTGCCACATTCCAGCCTACACATTCTTTGTTCTTTTTGAAATTGTGGTTGATGCAGATGTTCTAGGGCCAGATGGTGAAGGCTACAAAATGACAGGGTGATGAGACCAGAAGAAGCACATAGAGACCCCTTCTCACAGCCTCTTGTTCAATTCTGGGCACAGTAACGGGTACTCGGTACTTAGCTACTGACCAGGCTGATGGAGAGCTCAAAACTTCCAGGGCTGACTTTTCAAAGAGGACTTTAAAGTCTTCATTTGAAGGAGAAATAATCTAGGTCACAGAGACTGCTATGGAGCGGGTGCAAGCCGGCGAGCTGGAGCTGACAAAGCAGAAAGTGCTGCTCCTTTTGCTGCTGCAACCGGGCCAGCCCAGTGGTCGTGGGGTGGGCATGCATGTTCCAAGCCCTGGTGGAATTCTGTCCTCTAACTGGCTGCTTTGACTCAGCACTGCTGGGAGCCACAGAATATTCCTCATTAGCAGTTATGAGCTCATTATAAGCTTCTGAGAAAACACCAACAAAGGATGCTAAGTTTCTCTAGAGCTGGCTTTTTAATTTGGAAAAAACCATATCATGCTTCAAATAAAGCCCTAATTTACAGAATTCAGACATAGTGGGAAGCCCCCCATTTTGCTATTTCCACTCTCTTTTGAATAATTTTGGGAACGAGCAAAAAGGCACACGGGGAGAAAACTCTAGACCACTCCCACATCTTCCTAGCATAGCCTCAGTACTGGCTTCTCAGACCAGCCCTGCCAAATGTATTTCAAGGGTGGACTGGAGAGCCAGGGGCTGCTGTGATTGGGGGGAAGAGCCAAAGACACAACTTCAGGTATAGATTCAAATCCCAGTTCTCATGCTCACTAGTTTTGAGGGTTGGGATTCATTTTCAATCCCTCTAAGCTTTGGATCCTTCATCTATAAAATGGGAATGAGAAGTTTATTTAACTCACTACTTCATTGCAGTAGATACAGAAATGGTACTGCTGAACCAAACAGAAAGAGGACAAATGGAAGCCACAGAAACCGAGGATTTCCCTGTTGAACTGAATCTTCCTTCCCCACAGTGGCTGATCTCCTTGTGGGTGTGATGCTGAGAACGCTCTGTGTATTTCTAACCCATAACGATAGACACCATGTTTAGTATAGATTGCAGGCAGTTGTACTAGAAAGTCTGGTTATTTTATGTAATCTTGCCAATGAGTGCCTAGCATATGACCCTATGACCCTCTCTCCTGGTCAGACTACCCCCTACATGCAGGATAAAAACAGTCAGTCAATTTTCTTGCCACTCATTGGCACTTCAACCTGGCCCTCTCTCTCCTAGAATTCCTAGTTGTCTGAGTCACCCCCATCCCAATGGAAAAAACAAACTAGATGGAACAGACTGTGCTGGTCATACATACAAAATAACTACATTTGTTTAACCAGATCCTGGTTAAAAGTTGGACCATATAATAATAGATAATTAACCTCTAGTCAATGTTTACTATATACCAGGCATTTGTTCCAAGCACATTTTACATGGATTTTGTCATTTAATCCTCAGCCTAGCTCTATGAAATTGGTAGTTATTACTCCCATTTTAAAGGTGAAGAAAGTGAGGCACAGAATAATTAAGGGATTTATAAAATTCCTACTGTAAGCAGGGTGGTCAGCATTTGAGTCCTGGCTTTTGCCTCCAAACCATGTTCTTTGTGGTTCCACCGTCTGCTATATGGTGGAACTGATGTCCTGGAGCCTCAATCAACTAGTAGAATACACTTTTGTTAACAGCTTTATGAAGCCTGTGGTTGATTTGTGAAATAATTATCCATCCTCTCACCCAAATTATAGCAATAATAGTTCTAGCTCCCATTTACCTCATGCTTATTCCCACTTAGTCAAGAGACACGTGGCATACTTAGATCAAAACGTATTTATCTTCATCACAATCCTCTAAGAAGTATCTTATTAGCCTTATTTTTCAGATGAAGAATTTGTTCCTTTGTCTAAAGCCATATGGTAAGAAAATGGTGAAGCAGAAATTCTAACTGAAGTTTGTTTTTAATGAAAATCCAGAGACTGTAGTTGAAACTCAAAGAATACATTTCACCTATATTTATTTTTAAATTTCTAAATGTATGGTCACTGAACAACAACTTCAAGTATAAAACAAGCTCAATGTAATTAACTGGTAAGTAATAGGACTCTGGCTCATTTATACATTCAAGCTATAAGACACTCCACTATTAATTCAATCAAAAGAAAGTTTAAGAAAGTTTACTTTCTGTGACCTGTCCCTTCCAAATATTCTTTGTTATCTGCATCTCTGCCTTAGATACATAAAGACTTACTTCAGTCTGTTTGTCCCTCAGAATGGTGTCTCTTCTTCAAACCAAGTGCTGGGAGGCCCTCAGGAAATGCCTTTGAATAATGCTGCAATGGGAATAAACCTCAGAAGGAAGCCCCTGCAGTCCCTCCAGGTAGTACCCAAAGACTAGGGTCCTTTGCAGAAGTAAAAACATCATTTTCCAAAGTTATGCATTTTCCCCACAAAGCAATAACTTCAGGCATAGTCTTCAAAGCAAATAGTTCTGTTATAGTAAAATCATCTACAGACATTTTTATATCTGCTTGTCAAACATGTTTTACAACTTTGGTTACCAGTGGAAGGTCTTGTGGAGCTCAGAAGTCCAACTCTCTACCCCAAGCTCATGTTCCTATATGTTAATGCCCCAAGGCTTCCCAGTCAACCATCAAACGTGGTCAAGTAGAATTGAGCTCCAGTGGGCACAAGTTTAAAACTGAGAAACCCATTTTCCTTCCCAATCTTTTTTTCCAGTATGGTTCAAGTATTACTCAAGAATTAGCTTAATTCTCCTGGTATCAGCCATCCAATTATTCCACAAAAGAGTCACAAACCCCTAGCTTTCTTGAGGTCCCTAGAACATGAAGCTCCCAAAATACCTGAGTGCTTGGGAAGCCTGGCTTAGTATAAATATCCCTCTTAGGTTTGGGATAGACTTGAAAAGAGATAAGTGGACAATGATGGAGGTAGAGAAAGTGGCAGCCTCTGGGAAGGGGTGGTAAGAAAGCAGAAGTTTTACATCTCTTTGCTTACCTGTGGGGATCCACTCACTCATTTTTACTTACTTAGCTATCTTTTTAATCATGACTGAGGTAGAATAAAATTATTAGCCATTAAAATTTGAACTCAGTTCAGATTTTTATCTCACATTATTTTTCTGTGCAAAATTAAGTGTCATCATTTTTTTCCTCATTTTTTTCTATCCCTTTTGTTTCTCCCTCACTCTCCTTTGTTTCTCTTTCCTCTTCTTGTGTCTCTTTTCTATCCTTTCTTCCTTGGCATGTAAATAATCTAGAATGCTCAAATTTACTAAAGTTGCCATTGTCTATTTATTAACTATTAGAGATGCTCCTAGGATGGTGTAAAGGTCAGGTAGGAAAGAGATAGAGGACACTCGTTTTCTTCAAAGAAATACATTCATGGCATGCATGATATGGCTACATTGCTTATCCATTACAACTATCCTTGATTGTCCTTGGTTATTAAAGAACATGGTGTCATGGTTTCCAGCATCATCTTTTCCCCCTTTTCATCTTCTGGATGGGAGACTAGTGCTTGCTCCAAGTTGGGTTGAAATTTGGGTTTTACATAAGTATTTGCTCCTGTCCTGTCAGTGAAAAGAGGGCTAAGTTCTTGCCCAGAAGTTATGAAAATTAAAATTCAATGTGGGAATTTCAAAACACTGGATAGACTTCAGTGTTTTCCTGAAAATATTATTTCTGGTGTTTTCCACTCTACCATGTCCCACCAACCTCATTACATTAGGCTTAATATCTAGCTTGGGAGAAGAGCTCCTTTGCAACTTTTTCAGATATTCATTGAACCACTCTTTGAACTTATGACAATGAACCAACCCAACATGACCCAACCAAACCCAATCAGATGTTCATTGTTTTGAAGGAAATTTGAGAAGAATGTCAAGAATTTTAAATGAATTCTCTTTATTCTCCTCTTTCCCCTTTTCTGTCAGTAACTGTTACTAAATTGAATTTCACGGGCAGCTCCTATCTGACCCAATGCCCTTTGCCCAATAACAGCCTGGGCTCCAATTGGGCTGTTACTGTCCTCAAAGGGTGGAGCCCGCTGGTTTTTATCCATAACTTCTATTTGGCCCTTTTAACTCCAGCACTTAGAAGGACTCAGTTGCAGAGAGCTCTTCATTTCTTTCAGCCTGAAAACGTAGTGATTCTAAATAATGAATGATCACTGAAGTGAACATGAATCTCTCTGAATCTGTACCTTAAGAGCCCTATCGTTTTAGCATTGGACTGAGTCTCCCATTAAGCCATGTTTAAGGCTTTAATTTTGTAGTCTATATATCAGTAGAAACTTGTGAGGAATCCTCCATCTCTTTTTATCCTTTACAGTGTGTGCCTGCTCTAATCAGATTGTTGGCAGGGTCATCAACTTTTTTCTAAACAACTTGGATTCACAAGAGAATGATTCCCCTTCAACGCCAATCTAAACAAACACCATCAACTCTCATCCCAGGGAATATTAAAAACAGAAGAGTCCCTTTGTGGCTCTAATTGGCTCTGTGACTTCCTTGGGGTATGTGTTAGTTTCAGGCTTATGTCGCCTAGTCATCTAAAATGTGGGTGGGCCGTGTCCCAACCACAACCATAGTCATGAGCTCAGAAGATTCACTCCACTTTTACCAAAATACAATGATCAAATGCAGTTGTATGGTCCGCAAAGGGCCTCCACGATCGTCATTGCATCTGACCCTCACACCAGCTGTGAGCTCAGAGAGGTCTGATGTCACATAACTAGGACTTTGATGGTTTGCATCTGATGCCAATTTCTGCCCCACATGGTTCTGTTGATACTAGGGTGAATAAGACATAACTAGGAAAGTACATCCTTTTTACAAAGCTATCTGACAAAAATGTGGGCAGCCCTTTGGTTTTCTGAGGTTTGGGTTATCATGTGTCATGGCCTTTTTATTTTTCATAAAATTGAAATCTGAGAAAAAGCAGAAGAATATGATATAGGGTTGGACCAGAGGAAGGATTCAAAGCTGAGGGGAGTTACTGATCCTTTCAATGTTTTTGTTGCTCCATCTTCAGCAAAAATAATGTTACCTGTTCAGTGAGTTCCTTCCTGGCCACTCTTATTAAATAGCTCAGTCTTTTCTGCTATCACCCTCTCTTCCTCTTACTTGCTTTTATTTCTCTTTATGCATTTGCCACCCCTATATTATATAGTTGCTTATTAATCTGTACATTATCTTTCTCCCTCCACCAGAGTATAATCTCCTTGAGAACATAGATGTCCTCCCTCTATCCCACTCCCATCCCCTTGTATCCTCAGGACCTAAAATAGTGCCTGGACCATAGTAGATATTCAACAAATATCTGGTGAGTGAATTATCTCATTTTATAGATGAGGAATCTGAGGTTCTAAGGGAGTAAAGAATTCATCTAGGTGACCAAACAAGCAAAAGGTGGACCAGCGCCATGAATCAAAGCTGTTTGACTCAGGAGCCCCAGCCTCAGACTCTGCTTAAATGTTGTCTCTCAGCCTCATTAAGAGGATCATAAAATGTTTGGGCTGGATGAGTTGTGCCTATTCCTGCCCAGCCAGAGCCTCCCAGCCCAAGGTGAAAGGACCCAGCTCTCTCAGACATCCTCCTAATGATGTCTTTGCTTACCACCAGGGACAGGAAACTGCCTCAGACTACGTCCCCCACTCTGTAGAGCTCCCCCACATCACCTTCCTTTCTACCACACTGTTTACACCCATGGATCTGTGTTGATGCATACGTATCCCAGTCCCCCTTAGTCATTGTTTAGCTATTATACTTTGCTGGCGTAACTTTCCATCCCTCTGTTTAAATTATATTTTTGCTTCTCTCTTCCTCCATTTTTAAGGACAGAGAAAGATGTTTGGTAATATAAGCAATAATACAGTTATAATTAAGATGGAAGCATTTTGCCAAAAGGAGAATTTATCTGTGATTTGTTGAATTCCATCCTGAGTGGATTATTATGAGCAAATTCATAGCTCTTTTATGAGGCTTTCTAAACAGAGCAGTCTTCTGACGCTTCTGTCTCCCTAGAGGCTTTGTGCCAGCCTTGGGGGATGGAGGATAGGAACAGGGGTGGGGCACATATCTAGCAAGGCCTGGTTGCTGAAAAAAGCTTAAAAAGAGCCTTCAGAGACATCTGGAAAACTTCAAATATCTCTTTTCTGACACTTTATTTTCTTGAGTTCCTAATCACTGCCCTTGGTAGAGAATGAGACTTAAGTACCTGTGCGTCCATGTGAGAACACGCTTCTAGCCCAACTTGTCCCTGACATGGGCGTGGGGTAATTTCCCATGCTCTTCCTGGGACTTATACTAGGAACTCTGCATTTCACACATGCTAGGATTGGACACACAAACTAGACCGAGTGGCAGCCCTAACAATTAGGGAGGAAGTAAGTGCCCAGGATTAGAGTTTGGGAGAGCTGAATTTAGGTGAGAATTTGAGCTTTACCCTCAGGGCACCTTTCCTTGCAGTCACAATCTCTAACTTCTATAGAGTTTACACCCTGTTTGTTCAATGGCTTGGTGGGAATGTTGGCAGCAGCTGCAGAGGAAGGGAAAGTGGGAGGAGCTTGTGCGTGGGTTCTGGGGCCCATTTTCCTTCTGCAACATCTCTCCTGTTCCTCTGCTCTGCTGGGTGCCTCGGAAGTCTAATGATTTTCAGGTTGTATTTTCCAGGCTCCCAGGTCATCTGGCTTCCAGCTGGGCTTATCCCATGGGAGGCACTGGATGGAGATGGAATGGATAAAGGAAGAAAGAAGCCAGGTTTTCCCCCTTCACCTTTGTTGTCTTGGGTGTTTCTCCAGGAGCAGCTGCCTCTCTTCCTGGACTCTAAATCCTACTAGACAGCTGTGCTGTGGTTCCAGCTTCCGTCTGGTGGCCTGAGTCCCTGGGTTCTGATCACCCTCCCCCGTTGCCCTACAGCACAGGGATGGTAGCCGCATCCTGCTGTTACTGTCCTCTGATTTACCTCCTTGTCTCCTGCCTGACTTCTCAGCTCTAACATCACCTGGGTAACTAATTTCCTTACCGAAATCCCTCTGTTTTAGATACTCAAGTATGGTTTTCATCATTTTTATTTGGACACTGATTGATAGAGAGATTTGTTTTTTAGATGTAAAATGGTGAGCATTTTTGCCAGGCCAGTTTTCATTTCTCCTTAATCATTACAAGACATGGTACAATAAATACTAGCTCATCAGTGTAAGGCTACATCATCGTTTTTTTTGTTTGTTTTTGTTTTTGTTTTTTTTTAAATTCACACCAGAGTTTGATAAAGCCAAGTACCCTCAAATTTGTCAGGCCTCTTTTAGACTTTCAACGTTTAAGAAAGAATTAAAAAAAAAAAAAGTAGAAATGCCTAGGTATCTTGTTTTTTCCTTTTCTTTGGAACTAGCCTGTCTTACACTGTGATTTAAATATGATTCAAACTTTCTCTGCTACCTCCAGCCCTGAGTTTGTAAGGAGAGAGAGGGAGGGAGGAAGAGAAACAGAAATCAGTCCAGAAGTGAGCAAACTTAATGTGCAAACATTATGTGTTAACACTGCGTGCTTGGGTGAGCTGGGATTATTCAGCTGAGGCAACACGAAACCTTTGCTTATTTGGGCTTTAGAATCTGACCTCACTGGAAGATGAAGTTCAGGGAAGACAAAGAGGAATAGGGAAAATAGAGGGACAAAGAAGAGAACAGTGAGGAATAGAACATATTCTCTCTTGCTGACAGGAAACATTTCTTTGTCAGGAAAGTAGTTCATTTTTGAGGGCTGGATACCTTCTTTATGCTCAGGTGTGAATCTGGCTTAGGAAGTGAATTCAGCTTGCCTGAGTAATTTTACGAATGTGCTGGCTGCTCAGCAAATTCTGTACAAAAACATTTAGGTAAGCAGAAGAGAAAGTTATCAAAAAAAAAAAAAATTGATTTAGCAGAAGGTCAGAGTACGGAATCAAGAATGAACAAAACATAAGAGATTGTAGTGCTAAGATTTAAAAATTGTGTGTGTGTGTGTGTGTGACACACACTAATTTAGACCAGCTGGGGTGATCTCACAGAGACCCCACGGGCCAGAGCTGCCGTTCCTCTGTGGAGAGCACAGCTCCCCTGGAAATGTGTACTCAGGTGCAGTTGAAGGGTCTGAGGTCATGGCTGAAACTCTGGCCAAGATCCTCCCAGGCTTCAGCCTCTGCTTCCCCTATAGTCAGTTGGTGGGGAGCCATCCTTCAGATGCCAGAGCCAGACCATGAGTCTAATGTGCATGAGGACAGCATGAATTATCATTGGGGGCCAGTGGGCCCTGCTAATCCAGACCATGTCTTTCTTCCTGGATAAGTTAGATGTCTCTTCCTTTTTTCATGGCCTCTGAGAGCTTGAGTAATAAATTTCTCCAGGGTAGGTTACGTGGCACCTCTTCAAAAGAGGAGAGATGAGATAAACCAGTCCTTGAACCATTCTTCCATCTCCTTTTGCTCTTCTAAAGCTTTGGTAAGCCTGGGATATGTTGAGAATCCTGGGTGTTGTGCTCTCTAAAAAGGCTAAGAAGACTGACTTATATTAGGATCAGGGACAAGAAAGGAGAAGAAAGAATAAGGGTGTGTGTGTAATGTAAGGAGGGTGCATTGTAGACTCCTGTATCTGGCAGTATTCATCTTGAGTTTATCAAGGGGCTATGTGCCCTATAAGAACTGAGCTTGGTTTCTTCTGTTTACTGTAATATCCCTAGTTTAAACCAGTGCCGGGGACATGGGTAGGCATGGGATAACTGTAGTCATCTAGGTTTCCAACGATACAATGAGCAAGTGTATTTCATTTGTTATTTGCAAAAGGGTTCACAAAAGATAAAAAGTGTGTCTGTCTAGAGAATGGGAAAGTAAGGGAACAAATATTGAATACCTACTATGGACCAACTCCTAGGTTTTATCCAAGGGGTTTCTGCAGAGGTAGAGAATCAAGGCTATCATTTTCTGGGGCCACAGTGGTCACTGAAGGTGTGAAGACTCTTGAGTTCAAAAAGAATCAGAGAGAAGGCTTAAAGCATCATTTGTGAACTGAAATACCAGCCAGCTTAAATTAGTGAGGTGGGCTGGGTGGAGACTGTGGCAAAATAAATAGCACATGTCTAAACTTGAGAGGGGAAAGGACTACTTTGTGTGAAGCGATGATTCCAGTATAGAAGTGTGGCCCCAGCTTGACCAGGTCTTCTGTTATTTCAAGACAAGCCATAAAGTTGCTACTGATTCAAATGTCCTGATTTGATATATTGGTGACTAGTTAAAAAAAATTAATACAGTTGACAAAACAAAGCATACTTGCAGACAGGGTCCTTCCTGCCAATCTTTGACCCCTGTTCTAATGTAATTCAGGCTGCCTCATAACAGTTCATCCTGTAATAGTAGTTCTTTTCTGTCTTCCTTTTATATTGTTTTTCATGGAATTTAAGAGGGATTTTTATGAGTTTTGAGGGTAGGAAAACTAGTGATACAATGATTTTGCTGAGGTTCCTTTATATTTTCTGTGGTTTATGATTGATCCTTCAATTCCCTGAGGGCCTCAACTTCTGAATCCTCCATAGCATGTTTCACAGCCCTGGGGACAGAAAGGTCACACACTACATATATGTTTATGAAATAAATGTGGATTTCCTCTAAGTCTAGCTAAATGGAGAACTGGAGGATACAAAGTAGAAGGAACTCTAAGTTATTTGCAGTCAAAATTTTCTTCCTTTTTAGCTCTCATTTTCTGAAGCTTGTATCAAATATCTATTGGGGGTATGTAACAAATTACCCCCAAACTTAGCTGCTTAAACCAACAAGTATTTATTACCTCACACTTTCTGTGGATCAGGAATGTGAATACCTCTTATATGGGAACCTCTTCTTTTAGATCTCTTGTCAGACCAGAGGCAAGGTATCCGTTGGGACTGTGGTCTCATCTGAAAGATCATCTCCAAACTCACCCATATGGGTGCTGGCAGGATTCAATTCCTCACAGACTGTGGCAATGAGAGCCTCAGTTCTATGTTGGCTATTGCTCAAAGGTTTCCTTTAGCTCTTGGCCATGTGCATCTCTCTATGAGGGCAGTTCTTAACATGGGAACTAGATTTTATTAGAGCAAGCAATAAAGGGAGAAAGCAAAGATGTGCAAGACAATAGCCAGTCTTTTTGTAAGCTAATCTAAGAAATGATAACCCATCACCTTCTTTATATTCTGTTCACTAAAGGAGACTTACTAGGTCAACTTCATCCTCCAGGGGAGGGATTCTATAAGTTATGAGACTATCATGGCAACCAAATCATAGGGATTGATGCTTTGAGATTTTCTTCAACGTATTTCTTAGCCCTCCTTTCTGACTTAGAATTAAGAGATCCTGAGAATTTTCCCACCTCTTCCCAAGAAATTCCAGGAATTGAAGCTATTTTTTGTTGTCGTTGTTTTCATTTAACTACTTCAATAATGAAAAATAAATCAAAGAAACACTGTATTTTAGAACAAAATTTGGTAGGTTTTTTGAGGAGACATGTCAATAATTATGTTGATTCTAAGGTAATTAAATCAAAAATTTATTCTGCCTGGTGTCAAGACCAGATGAGCTTGGTTCTGTAGGGACTGAGCATTTGAGAAGTGACAGACATAATATTGTTACAGGGGGTTCTCTGTTATATCTCAGCATTGGCCAGTGGAATAGGCAAACCAAAGTAAACTGGGATCAGAACCTAGATAGATTTTTTTTTGTTGGAGAAACTCAGTAGGTCTGAATAAGAAGTAAAGCCAGGAATCAAGTATCAAGAGATATGAATTTATAAGCCTGGTTTTTCCAAAAGGCAAATGAGAAAGAGCACCACTAGCTGAGGTGAACGTAGATACTAAGATCCAGAGAACTTTTTGGGCAGGAATGACACCTTGATCACTGTAAGCTCAAGAGATAGGCAATCAGTAAGAACAGGAAAAAAGCTCTCTTCAGGGACAACATGGTAGGGACTGAATTGGAGGTCATAGGCAGGGCATCCCAGTTGCTAATGAGATTGGGCTCCGAAGTAGGCTCCCTGGGGGCCACTGAGAAACAAGCCTGGATCTCAGTCACCACAGATGGGGACACAGGACAGAGAAGCAATTTACAAAACAAAACACAAAAAACTAGGGCTTAAGAGACAAGCTTGATCAAGAAATAGGCAAGAACCTGATGATTGAGGAACAAGAGGTCTGCAGTCAAGCTGAACCAGTAACAAGACAGCAAGAGTGAATAAAAAGTTGACCACTGCCAGAAACCAAGATTGGTCTCAGAGTTTGGCATGGGGTTGAGACTACTGGTTGAGATCAGGCAGCCTCACTTGCCAGGGGTAGATTAATTCAGGCACTCAGCTCCGGGATGGACATTAAACTCTGGCGACCCTGTGACCAATTGTACTCAATACCCTCTGATACCTCATGGGAAAGTCAGACCAATGTTATTCTGAGAGGGCAATTAGGTTTCATGATTTCCTTCTCCAGCTGAACATCAGCATGAAATTGGAGGCTTGGCTTCCAAGCTCCCATCCACTTCTGCTCCCTTTTCCTCTTGTGAGGTGTAGGGTGAGAAAAAGGACACAACAGGACAGAGCCACCTTCTGCCCCCAAGTTTCCTTGGGAACGTGAAGGGGTAAAGGGAAAGTATAGAGGCATGAGTGTGCATGATACATATGGCCTTCCCTACCTCTTCACAGCTACTCTCCAACCTCAGAATATTCTCCCTCCCTTTCTGCCAAGCCACATTCTCCACAGAACTCCACCATTTAACTCTACTTTTGCTTTTCTAGGAATCTTCCCAAATCTCTTTTTCTCATCCTTCCTAACCTCCTTGGCACCACTCACAGCACCCAACCCAACACCTTTTTACTCATTCTACCTCTAGTAGGTAAATTAATTTGTTTCCTTTCATGTTTCCCCAACCTGCCCGTATTTTCCTACTTCCTCCCTCACAACCATGGGATGGGATGCTCCCGTTAGAAGGAATAATGGTTTTTCCTTCATAAGCAAACCCCCAGTTTCTAAGCAAGGCTCAGCCCATAGTAACTTCTCCAGTAAAACAGTTTAATGAGCTCTCTGGTTGAAAAGGGGAAAAAAAAAAAAAAATTAAAGTGCTTCCCTGGGTCTTTCCAATCTGCTTGATTTGCATTACATTTCTGGGCACAGGAGTTTCCACAGATTTGTAGCATTCACTGTGCCTACCCACCCCTACAACATTTGTGCTTTGTCACAGCAACCACATGAGGAGCGGTTGAAGGGCAGGGGTCAGAACACAAACATTTTCTCTACTGCTCATAGAAACTAGCACAGTATGGGCACCTCCTAATTGCCGAAGAAGTCCTTGCTGAATGAAATGGAATTTTCCTTAAGTGGATGCCTTGTGCCTATCTTTGGAACTGAACTTCCATGATAAAACATCCAGGAGATTTCACTAAATTTTCCACTATTTAACTCTTTATGTTTGAGGTTATGTAGAAACAACCTTTAAAACATAATTACTTAAAAAAAATCCATCTGTGAAGTCATGGTTGGTCATTAGTCTGCGGGCAGACCACTGTTTACATTATTCATTTTCTTCTGTTCTTTTCAGGGTGCAGGAAGATTTGGGGGATAGTCTGACTTTGGTTGTCTACAAAGTTGAATTATGGGACCAGCTCTTTTGAAATATACCTTTGCAAGTTGACTGGTTATTTTTTATTGTGAACTGAAATGACTGAAGAATGCTGAAGCAACCAAGGAAACTTTCCACACAAAGCTAGGAATGCTTGAAAACTCTATCACACAAGTCTTCAGATATTTCCTCAGATCCACGAAAGTTGGCTACTGCTAATCTGACCATGGAGGGGTGGGATGAGCACAAGGAGGTCTTGCTCTCTCTGAATGCATTTGGCTCTAGCACAAAGCTCATAGGCTGGCTTTGTAGATTGAACAGATGAAGTCTGAAGGGGAGACTCCTCAGAATTACCAGAAATGCCATCCTTGCTTTCTATCCTACCTGAGCACCCTGATCTTTCAGCTGAGCAAGACAAAGTCCTGCTGTTTGAGTTGGCTTTGTTCTGCTCCATGATTTCAGTTCCTTGTCTCTCTTCACCAGTGTGTGGCCTCATTTCCGTCCTCTGAGCACTATTGTTTTTCTGACTTAAAGAGTCATCCAGAAAACCTCAGTAATAGGGCCTTTGTATCATTATTTACTTTTCTAATTATATATGTCTTTTCCCTCCCCAATGCTTGAAGACATCAAATTGCAGTTGAAGTAACTGCACAGGGAAAAGCAAGAGCAACAACAACAAACCACTTCACTCCTCTGGGTGGAAACATGCAATTGTACCAAGAGGGATAAGGAAAAAACTACTCATATTTGGAGAAAGAAACTGGAATAAGGGAGTGAGAGCAGACAGGCTACTTTGACTCAAGGGATATGAGAACCTAAGTAGCCCAGTGCGTTCACTGGAAAAGTAAGGCTATGGGGCCAGGCCCAAGAAAGGCTTTGACTGTAAAGTCCCAAAGGTCTGGACTGGCTGGGATCTTCTTTTTCGACTTTGGACCCTTGAGGTGGTTATAGCTGCTCCTGGCCTCCTGACCTATTCTACAGGCAAGCTAGGACTTTAGGAAACTGATTTTGTTGATGAGCCTGAGTTTCAACCCTTCATATTGCGAACTTGAAATTGAGGGTTGATTATTCCCAGTAACAATGACATTAGACATCATGATGCAGAGAGTGCAAGTGGGTGATTCAGTGGAAGTTTCACCCATAAAAGTGATGAAAACCTCAAAGTCCCTATTAAGAGCTCTGGGACCTGCCATGACTAAAATGCTCTGTCATATTCCACAGTGGACGTTTGTTGTTTTTGCCTCCCAGCAATTCTATCTCTTCTTTTACTGGAATATCACCCTTATTTTCCTTTAAGAAACTATCCCTCTCCCATTCTGAGGGCATATAAAGTTCAGATGAGGTCACATGTTTCATATGTGGCCAATCAGTTTATCCCATACTGGCTATACTAGCTGGCTCAGAGATACATAAAGTACCCAAATTTGTCCATTGCAAATTTGGCTTTGGAGTTTTGATGATAGGGGCAAAAAAGATTCCTGGTAATACTGTTTGAGCATTTGGGTTAAATTATGCCTGAACTTTTCTGTTACATTGCCTCAATGAGTGTCCTTATTCATTAAAGTCAGTTTGAATTTGAGTTTCTATTTCTTGTAATTGAAAGAGCGAATGTGCTCATATTATATATCAATCACTGATATAGTCTACTCCTTCTTGCAATCTGGTTCTCCTTTTTTCACATAGTACCGAGCAGATAGTAAGTGTGCTAGACCTGTAAGAAGCATAAAAGAGCCAATGAACATGAAGTAGAAGACACGGTGGCTAATGGTTCAGCTATAATTTCCCTGATTCCACTGGCTTTATTCTGGTTGTGGCCTAGGAAGTGGAATTCAGGTCCTTTCAAGCCCTAATTTAATTATGCCTACTGAGGGAGAGTTCCAGGTCTTAAACAATTTCCATTGAGTTTAAGGAAGGGTGGGTGGTCTTTGTAAGCCCTCTGTGGAAATTCCCTTTCAATGTTGGTTCAAAATGTACAGCCAAGTAGGCACCTGGATTAGGGAGGGTCAACAGTTTTCTCTGAATGCTACTGAAGACACCAGAGGGAAGCAGGAAGCAATTCATGCCAAAACAATTTTCACTATCATATTTCATAGGCTAAGTTGACACCACAACTTGAGTTGAGTGCAATGGATGGTCTTGGCCATGATTTTTGAATATGCTGCAAGTTTCAAGATGACAGTATTGCTCATATTAACCTGTGGAATGCACCTTTTCAAGAGGATATTTCCTTAAGGAGTGCCTATACTTCAAAAATCATCCCTAAACCTAGGTGTCTACAAGATAATTGATTCCAAGATATTCTAAGATCTAATATTATAAATGGTTATTAAGTTACAGAGATAATGCATTTTTCTCAACAAAACTCTCTCTGATTATCCCAATCAAGAATAACTTTTTATCCTTTTATATGTCATAAAAATGTTATAGATTTTTAAAAAACCTTACTTTTAGAAATCTTTTTCTCAGTAATTGTACTGAGACTGTTCAGCCTATTTCTGCCATTAGCTATTAACAAATTGAAGCAGAGTCCACAAAGTTGCACCTTGTTCTATCTCTGACCATTGTTTATAATGTATTCCATATAGTAGATGCTTAATAAATGTCTGTTTAATGAACAACCAGAGTTTCACAATTTATATCCTTTCAACCCCCAACCTCCCATGCAAAACATAGTTCCTTGGTTCCAATTTGTGTTTTGAAAATGAATAGCTTCTCTTGTATTTAACCAGTTAACCCCCAACATTCATTCAATATAAATTATTAGGTATTTCTCTGTCATTTACCATTCTATAAAATAAAAGAAATGTGGTCTTTCCTTCAAAGAGGTACAATTTTAAACCATAGAACCTTGGACAACAGGCTATGGGGTGGCTCACTTCTTTTCTACTCCAGTCAAACTGATCCCCAGAATAAAAGAACTTGTTCAAGCCTCACAGTAGAAAGAAAGTCTTCTGATGCTCTCAGGAGTTCTTCTCTCATAATGTCATTGTTGGCTTTCAGGCAAGCTTCTTCCTCCCCTGAAAGGTTCTCCAACATTCCTCAAAGCCTCCATTAGGCCTTAG
The DNA here is from genome assembly GCA_004026585.1 of Noctilio leporinus. NCBI lineage: Eukaryota > Metazoa > Chordata > Mammalia > Chiroptera > Noctilionidae > Noctilio > Noctilio leporinus. Next base: position 234,545 of record PVIW01001431.1, on the reverse strand, counting down.
CCAAAACTAGCTCTTAAAAGCTAACTGTTTTCCTTGTTTACCTATTTTCTCATTTATTTGAGGCTATTTACTTCTAACCTTTCTAAATAGAAAGTCATTGTTTATTTTGTCCCCTAGGAAGCTCACACAGGGAGTATCCTCCAGGGGAGAAATCAGGACATGTTAGTCAGGATCCCAGAAGCTATATTTCCTGGGTGGACATGAGATGTTTCCTTAAAAAATCTATTGAGACTGCCTCCCCTCAGTCAATATGAGGCTGGCTTTCCAGGCAGCCTCAGAAATCCTCTGGGCCTGGAATTTTGATTACCATTATTGTCAAGTGGGTCCTGGCTCTATTTGTGCTTTTCCTGAGCCTCTTTCCTCCTTTTTATTACAATGCTATCCTCACCTCACCAGATGCAGAGAATAGCCAATTGTTTCCTAAGCATAGTCAACAATCCTACTGGATTGAATAGTGTTCCCTCCAAATTCATGTCATTCAGAACCTGTGAATGTGGCCTTATTTGCAAATACGGTCTTTGCAGATATAATCAGGTTAAGATGAGGTCATACTAGATTAGGTTGGTCCCTAAATCAATGACTGGTTTCCTTATAAGAAGGCGGGGGTGGGGGGGTGGGGATGGATTTGGGTCCAGAGGCAAATAGAAGGAGGAAGTACCTGTGAAGATTGAGGAAGAGACTGAATTATTCTCTCACAGACAAGGAACACCAAGGATTGCCAACAAAAAATAGAAGCTAAGAAGAAGTAAGAAATGAGCCTCCCCTACAGCCTTCAGTGAGAATATGGCTTCTCTGAAACTTTAATTTTTGACTTCTAGTTTCCAGAACTATGATAGAATAAATTCTGTTGTTTTCAGTCACCTAGTTGGCGGTAATGTGCTGTGGCAGCCCCAGGAAACCAGTGCAGCAACTAATCATTGGTTTCCATAAAAATGTAGCAAAGGGTAAATGGACAATACAAAACAGAGGGCATTTAACTTCTTTATAGCTGAATTTATTTGTCTGCTCTCCAATTTCTGCTATGCATTAAACTGATGGAAGAGAATGAGTAGACCATTTTGGGATTATCTACCCCATGAAAAAAAAAGGTCATAGGCTATTGGTATTTAGAACTCTTAAAATTCAGTCAAACTGGTTAATTCTAGAAAAGGTTATTTGAATTTGAAACTGTTCAAATGTATAAGTCAGTGTTCTCTAGATTGTATCTCCTATTGGTTCACTGAAGAACTCTGATTAATACATTATATATGGAGAGAGGGAGAGACAGAAATAGATTGAAAAGAATTGGCTTATGTAATTATGAAAGACTAAGAAGTTCTCAGGTCAGCAGTAGGCTAGCTGGAGACTCAGGAGGGCTAATGGTTTTGTCCTAGTTAAGTCTGATGGCCTGAGAACCATTCTGGTCTGAAAGTTGGCAGGCTCAAGACCCAATGTTTCAGTGACAGTCAAAAGCCTGGAAAAAACCAGTGTCCTAGCTCATCAGGCAGGAGGGTTTCCCTCTTGCTCAGCCCTTTGTTTTATTTAGGTCTTCAAATGACCACCTACATTAGAGAAGACAACTTGCTTGACTCAGTCTATTAACTTGACTGTTAATGCCATCCAGAAATATCCTTACACACTTACCCAGAATAATGTTTAGCTAAATATCTGGGTACCCACTCAGTCAAGTTGACACATAAAATTAACCATCAGAGCAACGCTTACATTCAAGATCAGATTCTTGTTGACTCTGGGTGACCACTCTCAAGAACATATGATTATCTTGATTAAGAATGTGGGCCCTAGCTGGTGGCTCAGTGGATAGGCACCAGCCTGCAAACCCAAAGGTTGTTGGTTCAATTCCCAGTCAGGGCACATAACCAGGTTGCAAGCCAGGTCTCCAGCAAGGTCTATAGCTGGAGGCAGGTGAAAGGCAACCATAGATTGATGTTTAGCTCTCTCTTTGCCTCCCTCCCTTCCCCTCTCTCTGAAAGTAATAAGTAAAATCTTAAAAAAAAAAAAAGCATGGGCTGGCTGCAAGGGTCAAAAATATGATTTTTTGAAGTAGTTTAGCCTGGAATTCCTGGAAAGAGAGTGTGAGAATAAAAACTTGAGGTCAGATAGATGCTTTGTGTGGGACCTGGAAAACAGAGCAGAGGGAGTGAAATGTAGAAAGATGGAAATCAACTCAAGATATGTTAAAGAGTTGGCCACCACTACAAGTGACTAGTGCTTGGTCCTGATCAAATCTTGTACAATGCATCTCAGAATCACCTGTCTAGGGGACACAATGAAGAATTGATCCATCAAAACTTACTCCACTTTGATCAAAAGTGGCTTCTCATTACTTTCCCAGACTTTCAGTTTGCAAAAATCCAGGGAAATGCAGTTTTCACCAGTGTTCCACCCCATAGTGCTAGATAGGAGAGGTATGAAATACAGGACTAAGGAATTGTACCTTTACAAAGCTATTCATGTTGCTAATTGGCACAATAGTGGCTGAAGAAAGTAGAGAATTTTGGAATAGTGCACCAGAAATGACCAATGTATTTAAGAACACTATGGTAGACATATGCCATTTTGTATGCTCTTCTTTCTGTTTTTGGCAAGAGTGCCATCTTGTAAGGCAAAGCCTATCTCTTGCTATAGAAGCTGAAAGAGCCAATACTCTAGGGGCTAGGCAGGCTGGGAAAAGCAAGTGCAAACATCTGGGCCATACAAAACTAATCAGATGGAGGAAGACCTACTCTAGGGTTAGAGAGGAAGCCAGAGGTGTGAAAAAAAGGAAATGCCAAAATATTGTTCTGGTGTCAGGAATGCATCCAGGCCCAAGTAGAACAGGGAAAAAAATACTTCTCTTCTCTGGTTGTCCTGCTCATTTGTTTCATTTTCTTTTGTCACCTGACTGGCTTCCTCTGCTAACCCATGTCACAGGAGCATCTCTGCCCATGTTATGGGACTGTCTGGTGTAGATTCTGCTTGGTCCACCTAATATTGAGATTCGGGCCACACATCTTTCCCTAGCTCATGAATGAACTGCTCTTGGTTCAGGAGTCCATTCTGGTCCAGTCAGTTATATTTGTGATGAGGTCAGTAGGTGTAAGACATAGGCACATAGAGAACAGAGGCAAAGAGTAGAGATTCCCCAGAAGGAGGATATAGAGACAAAATTGAATATTCAGGTATGTGTGGCCTGGACTAGGAATCAAGAGACCTGGGTCAAGGTTTTCGTTTGTTACATGCCTCTGTGATCCTAGCAAAATCAGGTAATTTTCCCAATCTAAAGCCTCTTCCAATTCCAGGACCTGCAAGCCTTACCCAGAACCACACTTATCCTCACACAGTGTTGTCACACTTGGGTCTCTTTTGGGAAAGAGGGGTTACAAGAAACCTGAGGCATAGCTGGACACATCATTTTTTCCCAACAGTAAAAACTGGTTTTCCCCAGTAAAAACCCACCAGCTGTTCCTCATCCATTTTATAACTCAGAAGGTCTTACCCTTTTTCCTTTTCTTCCTTCTTCTTCCTTCCTGCTTATCTGCAATAAACAGGGCTGTTTCATTATTAGTAATGCAGGAAGACTTTAGGATATTGCAGCCTAAATCCAGGTGTCCTCAGCTTTTAAACCGACTCTGAAGAAAATGTATTTAACTGCTCTTTTTACACAGTTACTCCCATTTTGGCCATCAGTGGAAGTCACATTATAGAAGGAAGGCCTCCTGAAAGAGGTGGGAGCCATTACATAGGCAGGAAAATTAACTAGTTCTTTCTTTGTTGGTAGCTTTGATAAGTGTAGTTTAAGATTATTCTTTTTTACCTGTAGGGTGATCTACATGCCCCTTCTCTCTTGAACTCATAGTAGTTGTATTAAAGAAATCATGATCCCTATCTTCAGACCATAGATTAAATACTAGAGATTATGTTAACTAGAAATAAACTTTTTTCCCATTCTACTGAATGGGAGAAAATCTTGATGAGGTTGCAGGGCTCAACAAAACATTTTTCATGAGAAATTTTCTACTTTAGGTAACAGTAAAAAAGAAGTCATCTTGCTCCAATGTCTGACCAAAATAAGAAAAATATACCTCTCAATTTACAAAAACAGGTATTGACCCTTCTCCTTGGAAATATTTTCTTGGTCACTATAGAGTCTAACACCTAAGTCATGTCACTTTATTGATCAGAAGATCGTAACCTTGTTTTGCAATTGATTTGGGCCACATATTCCTCCTCTGATGACTTGAACACAGTGGGGGGACCATTTATTATGCTGTTTCCAAAAATGCTGAAGGAATCATAATGTGCCTTGGTTTCTGAGCCCCAAGGTTTACATTCACACATGTAGTTAAAGGGGTCAACTTGTTCCTCAATATTCACTGCTTTTCCTCACACTGTTATTTGGGTTTCTTAGGTACTTTATGACAAGGAATTGCATGAGCAACAATTTCTCTTCTAGAAAACCCAAATATTTAGGGAGAGAACTAAATTTATAGTAGCTGCTGTGTGCTTCAAGTGGTGCACACTTTCTGTAATTAATAGTCCCAGAAGATCCACCTGGCTCCACGGTATTCTGAATAGGCAACAGCTACTTCTTTCAAGGGTCCATTACTTGCTAGATTCCTGTCTTCCAGGGACTTTCTGAGAGAAGGTGGTCACAAGTCACATGGGGTCTCTGTGAATGCTATCACTCATGAAAGGTCTCATGTTGTCCTTGACTTTTCCATTATAAGTTCTAAAATAAAAGAAAAAGTTTTCCAGGAAATAGGTCTGATGAGTGGTTTGACTAAGCAGAGGGACAGGAATTGGGGTGAGGTGATTGAGAGCCATGAGCATTGTCTCTGCTTTTGTTCCACCCTTCTATTTGTGGCGAAGTAGACAATATTGTTCCAGGAAGAGCAAAATAAAAGACTTGGGAGATCTTGAAAATTAAGTCCATTTTCTCATTTTACTGAAATGACTCTGAGGTCCAAAGAGGAAAAGTGACCTTGCCAAAATTGGAATTTATGGCAGATCTTAGCTTACAGTTGCAGTCCAACTCAGGTAAGACATTTTATTAGACTATGCTGCCCGCTGTATCATAACACCTGCTTCCAAAGGAGAAGCGTCAGAGACATAAAGCAGATCCAAGAAGACTCATCCTAGTTGTTGACTCTTGGTTGACAATGATTAACCTGAAACTTTTCCTACAACATGCACTGTCTAGATGCTTGAAGTCCATGATTCTAAGACCAAATTTGGGAGTCATTTCCCAATTCTCTCTACCATTTTCCATCCCTTCCTCATTCTCAGGCACTGGTATGCTCCAATGTGAAAACAAATGAGCCTTGGTGGCAGAGGTGTCAAAGTTGTATGCAGAAGGCTCTAGGCCAAGTTCACAATTCTGTTAAGCATAAAACATAATTTTCAATCTTAATTTGCACTCTCCTAATCCTACCTCCTCCATTTTTGCTAGTGCCTATGGAATTAATTTGATTATCCTTCTTTTATGGTTTTTCCTTTGTAACATGGACTCTCCACCCAAGAAAATTCTTATGCAGGTTTTTCTTTTTCAAACCACGTAAAAAAGAGATTAGCAAGTGTAAGAGGGAACCTTAATAAAAATATGATAGGATTGAAAGTAATCTAACATAATGTCTAGTCTAACTTCATATGTCATTGATGAAAAACTGATATTCTCAGATTCCATGCATATACAAGATAAGGTCAATAGCTGGAGGCAGGTGAAAGGCAACCATACATTGATGTCTCTCTCCCTCTCTGTCTCTATCCCTTCCCCTCTCTCTAAAAGTAATAAATAAAATCTTAAAAAATGTAATTAATAAGTTGTTTTGAGCACAGAATGGAGTATTTTAGAGATAAAGAGTCCATTTATTTCTAGCATAGGCTGAGAAGGAAATAAGTTCATGAAAAGTTGTATATTAGCCACATTCATATTTTGATTTTAAAATGACTTTCTTTTTCTTGGCATTATGCTTAACTGGCATTTTTTAATATCACAAACATGTTATAGTGAAAACCAGATGTAGGTCAATGGATAATGCCAAGCAAATGAAAAATTATAATTCTTAATGCTCTTTAGCTAGGAAATGTAGTATAATTTTTTTGGTGGAGGCATGATCAGGGCCAATCTAAGAGTTGCCATATGAACCCATTGCTGCCAGACAATGAGTCAGCTAAGATAGGACCATTAATTTCTTTGACATGCACTATCACTCTGAGAGAAAAGACTTTGTTCATGGGGCTGGTAATGCTCTTCCGAAAGAAGGCCATGACAGCACTTCACTGGTTTCGTCAAGATTTTCCCACTTGGCTTCTGAACATCTTTCTAGCTCTGGGTCACTCACCCAGCAATGTTTAGTTCTTGATTTAGCGTCCTGCCTAATTTGAAGTGGAAATTTAATTTATTAGTTTATCTAAAGAAATAGAACTACCAAGCAAGCCCATTTTTCTGTCTTGGCATGACCGGGAAATATTTAATAACATTGTATGATGTGGCCAGTTGTTTTTCTAGTCATTACAGGAGATACAAAGATATACAAGGCATGGTGTCTTGGAAAAAAAGAAAGAAAGAAAGAAAGAAAGGAAAAAAAAGCTGGGCATTCAGTAGAGCAGATGAAGAGATTAAGAACACATGAGTTAAATGGTAATTATGGTATCATAATCATTTGAAGAATAATGATACAAGGAAATAGAACATAAAGGAGACATTGCAGAAAACTGTGGGGGCCAAGATAATTCATGGAGAAAGTGAGGTTTTGGCTGGGTCTTTGAGAATAAGTAGACCACTGATAAGCACAGTTGCAGGGCATGTAAGAAAAGTGACATATGTAGAGAAGGTAATTGCTTTACCCTGAAAGACTTTCCTGGATGAATACAAGATCTTAGTTAAGGATGCTGAAAATTTCATCTTCCAGGCCTACAGAGCAGAGGCTTTATGGGAAGATAAGAACCACATCAGCCCATAGGCCCAATCACCAACCACTGAGAGGTTAGAACACTATGAGAAAAACAGAGCCATCATTCTGGCCTTCCAGCCTACCAACCTTTTCCTTGGCTCTCTAGCACCTTGGGAACCTCCCTGTGAAGCTTGAACACCTGTGCCTGCAGGCAGCCTGGCACAAACAGGTGAGGAAGGGCCCCACCTAGAGTGCAATGGGCTGTTTAATTAGGGGCACTGGGTGCTTCTCAACAGATTGTAAATTAAAGAAGCTCCAAAAAATTTCTTAAGGGGATAGATGGAGAAGGGGGCTTGGTCAGTGAGTGTCATTAATTCTTCGTCTTTTCCTCTAAGGACTGGGTCAGTGGCCCAAATAAACATGGTGCCCTGTAGATACAGTCCTGCAGCCAAATGGCTCTCAGTGGCTTGACTCAAAGTCACCTGGACAGGCCTGATGGAAATGCAGGATGGCTCAACCCTGCTCTAATGGCTTTTCCAGAGTGGATCCATCCATCATTCTACCCAGAGAAGAGAGAATAAAAAAATAGATCAGGTGCCACAAGACTGTGCCTTGTGCTTCTTCAAAAAAAAAAAAAAAGAGCAGGTGAAGTAGAGAATGACACAGCCAGGGGCACTGGGGGACGCTGGCAGGGATTGTGTTTCCAGGTTCAACTGAGAAGAGTGAGACGTTGGCATGGAGGAAAGCTGGCATGGACTGTCTCCAGGCAGGGCACTTTCTGGGCACTGGGCAAGGCCCTGTGGCTTTGGGAGTTGGCAATGGTGCCAACGCTCCATTCATTCTGTGAAATGTATTAATTAGTGAGCAATTTTGGCCCAGAGAGGGTTGCTGTGGCCTCACTCTGGTGTGTCTGAGAAGAGCCTCCCCCAGAGAGAAGGTGAGAGCCTGGCAAAGTTGGATGGAGAGATAGCCATATGCATTAGCACAAGTCCACCAACCTAGAGCAATGAAAACACAAACCCTAGCCAAACAGAAACTGTACTACAGATAAGTGAGATTATCAGGAACAGAGCAAAAGACAAAATGAACAACAACAAAAACTCCCGCAAATGGTGCTTCTTTAAGCTGCTTTCACTCCCTTTTCTAAAAAAGCTGAAGAAAATATTTTGGTTTGATTTAGCCATGGCATATCAGAGCTAGAAGACACCTTCAAGACCTTTTAGTCTCACTTTAATGGTCAGATGGTAAGCTGAGGTCCAGAGAGGTGAGTGGACAGACCTGAGAGGGACCCAATCCAGGGTTTCTTCCACCTCACATCTGATGCAATAAATATTTTCAAATTTACCTGCCCAACTGGGTAAAGAAAAAGTAGGGTAGGCTTTTGGGGGGTCACTTGTCTGAGTATTTCTCTGAACATCACAGCTGGGCAGACTGACTGCCCACCTCTCCCCTCCTCTCCCTGGTTTCCTCCTGGATCTTAGGGTTGACATTTTTCAGAACACTCTGCCTGAAACATTTTCTCCCCTTGGAAGAAAGAACTTGCATGGCATTCTTGCCTACCTAACTCAGTCCAATCCAAGTATATAAATCCTGCTGATAACTCTGGTGGAATCTTTATGAGTAGAGAGAAAAGGTTGAGAGAAAGGCAGGGGATTGAGTTATAAGGAAAGAAGAAGAGGGGAGAGAAAGAAGAATGCACGACAATTAATACAAATTGAGTGCTTAACATATGCCAGGCCCAGGCATATAGTTACTTTATTTAAACCTCAGAATAATCCTATTGTCACCAAGTTTACAGTTATAGTTGGATAATTTACAGAAGAGCTCACAGCCAGAAAGTGCCTGAGAAGGAACAATACCCAGGGGGCTGGCTTTAAAAGCTGAGTCTTTTCCACTCTGACAGAGAAAGAGGCGAGGAAGAAGGGTCTTCGAGGGCAGAACTAAGGCAAGGAGAGGGCTGTGGAAGACAGGAAGAGGTTTGTGGGGGGATCCTGACTTCTACCTTATTCCTTCATGTATTAACTGAACATTATGGAAAGCCTACTCTAAAACTGACTCAGTTCTAGGCTCAGGGCTATGGCAGACACAGAGTAATGGCTGGGGAATTTCATCCATACGATGACCTAGGTTGAAAGAATAAGAACTTCAAGTCAGGGAAAGGGCTACGAAGGAAATAAAGGTGGGCAGCAAGCCACAGAGAGAGCCTGGGAAAGGGAATGGGTCACCTTACGGATGATTATTGGGAGGGACCTTCCAGAGAGGTGACATTTGGCCTGAGACCTGAGTCATCAGAGTTACTGGACATGTGATATGGCACACACAGAATTTCCTTGAAAATGAAACAGCCGTGTAGCCTGACCCTACTGTTGGGAGACGTGACCCATCGTGACTGAGTTACTTGGGCAATGGCACACAAGGGTGGGAGAGTAGAGATGGGTCCTCCATGGGTGTGGGCAACAGCGGAGCATGGTCTATAGAGAACCGAAAATCAATAATTAATTCTAGCACTGTCAATAGTAAAATACTCCTCTCACCACCATGGAAGAGTGGAGAAGGTGCCAATTCCCTCCATGTGCCTGGGGACTGCTATATAACCTCTAAAATGTCAAATCATTTAGGCATCTCTGGCCCCTTTTTATTCTAGAAGGGAAGCTTCACTCAAAGACCAGTGAGCCCTGTGCACCCTCAAGAACATCCTGAAAACTCTGATCAGCCGCTAGAGAAAGACTGTCCAAAGAATCAGTTCCATTCCTTGGTCCCTTAGGACTGTGGCTGAGGTCCACCTGCCTATGCTTCGTTCTTGGAGTAATTACTGTGAGGAGAATTCCCCATTCATGAAAGGATGTCTATTTTCTGTTTGGATGTTAGTGTAACCAATGGGGTGCTAAAGGTCAGTTGCATCAGTCCTTTTAAAGGGCAATTAAGCAATTGTCTGAGCAAACCAGAAGCATCCGGAGCACAGACATCGCCCAAACCTTGGGACCTGGGAGAGGCTGGGAAAAAAAGAACAAGGAGGGAGACACAGGGGAGGGGCCTGGGCTTCAGGAAACGGAGCAGAACACCCTGCGCTGTAAAAGCAGATGCCTGCGTCAGCAGACAGAGGGGGTCAGCCACTGAAGCCTCAGTAGACGGGAAAAACACCAGACTTTGCCCATGGCCTACTGTCACACTCTCCCTCCCTTCTTCAAGGCCTCTCCCTCTTCCTCTTCCTCTTCCCCTCCCCCTCGCTCTCTTTCTTCCTCCACTTCCTCTCCCTTACTGTTTTTCTCATCCTCATCATCTTGCTTTTCCTTTCTCTTTCTATTTCACTCTCTTCCCCATTCTCTATCCCTCTAATTCTTCACCTGTCTTTAATCCGCCCCCACCAGGCCCCCTGGTGTTCTGCCTCCTTCTCTCTCACATTACCATTTGGAGGCTTTCTGGTCTGGCGGGGGTCTTACCAACTGGATTTAAATTTTAGCTCCACCACTTTTTCTGGCTATTAGTCTTGGAAGAGTTCCCTAGGCTTCAGTTCTCTGTATCTGAAACTGAAAATCACACTTGCCGAAGGTATTGTGTTTGTTGGGAGGAATCAAACAGGGTACATTTATTAACTTGAAACACGGTGCCCGGCCACTGTCAATACTTCCTTGACTGATGAGAATTCCTTTTTCATGAGGCACAAGGAAGTGTCAGCCCAGCACTTGGACCCAATAAGCATTCAATACAGCTTCACATAATTTCCACCAGGGAGCCATCCATAATGTTTTTCTTTTACGGGTGAGGAAACTGAGGTTCACAGAGGCTTTTATACTTTCGACAGGTACTTTCTTAAAGTTCTATTTTTTTTTTTTTTTTAATAAATTCTTTCTGTAGTATTACCAGGCAACCAGTATGAGCCGGTTGAGATTTTTATGCACTGGTTCCTCTCCTCTTCTGTGTACCTTGTTCCTATCCTGAACACTGTTTTCTGGATCTCTAATGCTGCATGATTTAAATGATCTCTCTAAGTTAGGGCAACTTAAACTCATCTTTTTCCAAGTGCTGTGTAGTCTGTTCTTGCAAAAGCTGAAACTCAGGTTTCTCACTCATCAGTAAGAAAACTTGGGGAGTTGACATATCGAGCTTCTTACCTCCCTGTTCCCTCTTCTGGGGGCTGAATCCACCGATTCCTTTCTCTTTCTCAGAGACTGGAGTTGGACAATCCTTTCATCCTCTTCATGGTTTTTGCTCCATATTAGTTCTAAAAATTTTTAAATCTTGATTAAATTTTACAACATTTTGATTGTTGCACAACAAATGGAAGCGTTCATCATGATTTATGTAAGTGGTTTCATGTAACTGAATTCTGTGGTGTTTATAACTATTAAGTACCTTCTCCCAGAAACTGGAGAGATGCACCATTTACTGTGACACACACATCCTCCACCCTGTTCTCTTCCTGTGTAGCCCAGACCACAATTTGTAATTGAGTGTTTACTTTGTGTTTAATGTTTATCTCTTCTTCAGGCTCTAAGGTGCTATGAGGGCAGGGATCACATCTGTTTCGTTCATCCAGCTCTAGTTATAGACCTAGCATTTTAGACTCAGTAACTGAATAGCCTCAACTCTGACTGCACATTAAGTTACCAAAAAAGTTAACAAATAAACAAAAACTTACTGATGCTTGTCCAGACCTTCTGAATTAGTTGGTCTGAGTAGCACCTGTAAAAGCCCTGTAAGTGATTCTTGATCAAGTAGAACAATTGACCTTGGGCACAATGACTTGCTGCTGTGTATATTTTGTCTACCTGTCTCTCCTCACTGGGGCTGGTTTCTGTTCCTGCATAGCTCACTGCCCCAGGTCCCTTGCACAACTACTTCGGCCTGACCTGTTCCTTGGGCCCAACCTAACATGTTCTTCCTTTGTTTTCAACTGCTGTTTATGGTTTCCTACTGCCAGGACAGCTCCTGGTGAAACTGCCCAGCCTATAAGCCTTCTGTGTAATTCTGAGCCCAGCCTTCCTCCTTAAAATTATTTTATATTATTTTCCACAAGCCTGTGCCTCTTTTGGCAGTTTTATAAGTGTGATTGATCTTAACCATAAGTTCCTTGACCTTTGCTGTGGCCCAGATGCTAAGGTGTCAGAAACTGCTTCCATTCCCACAGTTTGAATGATATAACTTAAAGTAGGACAGGGAAGGTTCTGGTCAAATATAGGCATGAGGCATAGAGACGGAAGGGCAGGTGTGCTGAGCAGGCATTTGGGTCTTTGGCTTCCAAAGGCGGTGGCGAGGTTGAGAGTGGATGAGAGAAAGGTATCCATGGCTCTTTTCTGGCTTTGAGTGTTTGAAGACTCAGCCTGGCTCCTCTCTGCCCAAGAAGACTCACCCAGCTGTAGGGGTGGATGCTATTGGGGTAAATTCAGCTCATTGCAAGGAAGCACGCTGCCGTTGTGAGAGCATCCTGGTTGGCCAGTGAGGGTTTCTCGGCGCCAGCCATTTTCAATCTGATCTCTCGGGTTTTGCCACATTTCTGCACCACCTGTGCTCTTATTTACTTAATATTTTAATATTAACCTAGCATTTTATTTAAGACAGTGTTAAATCAACCTGTTGATTTACAAGTAAATAAATACTTTGCTTTATTTATTTTTGCCTTTAAAAATACCTATGAAATTATAGAGATGTGTAAATGATCACTACACACACATATGTTTTTTAGATGCAAACATGTTACTCAACTGTAAATAATGGTGGGACCTACATAGGAAATAGGGTGGGTGTCTGTATTCGCACCACAAACCCGGGATGGTGTAATGCCAGGTGAATTCCTAAATTCTATCTGGAGAGATTCCTCAACCTCTCCGTACCTTAATTTTCTCACTTGTAAAGTATTGTACCCACCTCGCAGGCTGCTGAAAGGGTGACAGGAACGAACAGGCATGCAGCACATATCTGCTATTACCCATGCCACTCGATAATACCCACAACAATTCCTGAGTCGTTGCTATTCCTCTTATTCTACTGTAAGTTAGGAGAGGAGTTAAGATGACCCCTGCAAGGGGATGCATTTCTGGAGCTGGAGGGTCAGGGATCAAGAACTTTGTCGCAAAGCAGACTCTCACCTCCCCCTCTCAGTCATGCTTTGCTGGGCTTCAGCTGGGCTTTGAAAATCTGCAGACATGAGTGCCTGTAGCTGGACGCGCATCTTCCTCTTCACTGTCCTGGCCTTTCTCCGCTGTCTCTGTGGAGCCTGCCTCCTTCCTCGAGTCAGCCTGAGGAACTACGACTGTGTTGGTGTGGTGGGGAGTGTGTTTGTGTGTATGTATGTGTATGAGTGCATGGTGTATGTGGTGTGTGTGTGTGTGTGTGTGTGTGTGTGTGGTGTATGTGGTGTGTTTATGCGTGGTATGATGTGTGTGTTTTGGAAATGGGTCATTAATCATGAGTACAGAGGTTGCAGAACAAGCCTACAGATTTTTTTTTTAAGCTGACGATTAAAAATTATCTCAATTGACCCCCCACACACTTTGTTTTGCAGATGTGTGGAAGTAAGCCCGTAAGTCTGAAGCAATTTAGAGGCAAATTTCAGAGAAAACTGTACATCTTCTGATTCCCAGTTCAGTGCCATTTTCTGATCGTTTCATTCCTGTGGCCCCAACCTTGGGAATGCAAAAGTTCCCTTCATCTCAGGCTCATGAATGCACCCAGCCCAGGGGGGATGCGGGGACTGACCCACAGGGCAGGTGACTCTGGGGCCAGAATTCACTGAAGACACTTTCTGGGGGGCAGGGGCTCTTCAGGGGCTGTGCCTTCATCCAGAAGCTCTCCCCAGACCAGTGTGCTCAGTCCCCACCACCAGAGTGGTCATCTTTCTGCTTTCAGCCTCAAACTCCAGTTCATTTGTTCATTTTCGGGGCTCTTCATGTCGGCAGAGCCTCTCCGGGAACCCAGGCCTCCCTCCTTTCCTGAAGGCCCTCACCCAGGGGCAGGGTGTCAGAATTTCACTTTGATCTGCTGTTCCCTGGGACCAGAATTACTTAATCTCCTCCGGAGGAGAGTCAGAGAGTGTGTTATTTACTTAATAACAATGAACTCCTGACACTTCCTAGCTCTGAACTGTTGCCTGTATACACACAATTATTTGGCCAAGGACAAGGCCACTGTGCTGGGGGCTCCCCCTGGTAGGAAACATGCTTTGGGCTCCAGCAGGGTGGGGATGGGATGCAATTTCTCTGGGGCATAAGGATTACTACTTCACCACCATGACCGGGCAGGCTGGCCAAGCTTTCTGGCCAAACTTTCTGCACACTAGGCTCCCATTTGTCCCTTTCCCCTCCCTGTTGTTTTTGTTTTCCAAAGAAGGTTCATTTATTCATTAACTACATGTACTTTCCCCCCTAAATAGAGCTGTGGGGACAGAATGAGGAATTCTCTTTTCCTTTGGAGCCTGGGTTATAGGCCAGGTGCACTTAGAGGCCAATCATTTAAGGCCAATTAGATGTGTATTTTAGAGTATGCCCCTTTGCTAGAATGATCAGTTAACACAATTCCTGGACTTCATAATGTCTTGGAAACAATGGAAGTCAAGAAATGTCCCAGATGTGAATGCCCAGGATCGCTGTGCTGTTTATAGTTTAAAGGCCCTGAATATAACTTTGTGAGCTCTGAGTTTGGGGACTGAGCTTGTGACTATTGAAGGACCCTCAGGGAGGCCCCCTCAGAGAAAGTCAGCCAAAAGGACAGGGGCTGTAGGGGGCTATTCCTGTATCTGTCAGGAACTAGATACTCAATTGCTTATCGATTCATTTGAAAGTCCTTTGGGGAAGAATGAAGCATCAGGTGCTGCAACGGAAACCATATTGCGATACGAAGTTTATCAAATCATCATGTTGTACACCTTAAACTTACATAGAATGATATGTCAAATACACTTCAGTTAAAAAAAAAAAAGTCAGGTGCTTTTTGGAACATGACACATCATGAAAGAAATGTCATCATGAAAGTCACCATCTTGAGATGTAAGAAGCAGGAGGTTCCCAGGCTGTCATCAGCCCAGTACATTATGTGTGGAGATTTTACACAAAAATCTAGATGTCTGGTTTCTTCCTTAAAGCCCCAGAGATCAAGCTTTCCCTGGTCCCCACTCCCACTCACAGTCCTGAGTTTAGGCTCCCCTTTCAGCTCCCCACGGACCTTCACTTTGCTTTGTTCCCACCCTCCCTCCTGCCCCACCTTCTCTCTTGGGAGTGAAGCTGATCGGGATGTCCCCCCAGAATGAAAGAGTGATGAAAAGCTGTGACTATCAAGGGCTGAGTAGAGGCTTAGCAGGCTCTGTTGCTATTCCAGGAATAAAAGATGTTAAGGAAAGTGCTTCCTGAAGCCAGAACTGTGGAAGCCTGAGACAGGGCACAAGGAACAACCAAGGCCTCCTTCCTTGAAGGGTCAGCAGGAGGGGGGTGGGCTGCCTGCCATGGTGGCAGTGAAACCTTGCCCTGGGGTGAGACTTCTCCCTCCCAGTTCCTTTCAATCATGGGCCCTTACTCTATGAGAAACGGAGATCCATACAGATGAAAATTTGCACTGCTTTCTTCAAAAAAATGCATCGCTAATCACCTAGCTCCTTACAGCCTTCTGTGCCCAGCTAAGAAGATTACTTGAAAGATTTCTTTTTTTCTGAAAGATTCAGTCAATGTGCTGGGTGGGGGGAGAGAGCACCAGAGGACGAAGAAGGGCAGGGACAGTGGCCGTGACCAGGCTGCTGTCAGAGGTGAGCTGCAGGGGGGCAGGCACCTTGCAGAGAACGGTCTCTCGGACAAAGCAGGCTGTGTGTCAATGCCAATGCATTGTATGTAGTCACTGCAAATATATAATTTAATTAACTTAGGGAAGAACTAAGGGCTGACCTGGCAGACAACTCATTCAGGGTAGGACTGTGCTGTTTCGTGTGAAAGCTGCTGCTCTCTGGATGGAAGAGGGACAGTGAGGGAAGGAGGGGAGGCATTGGGTAGGTGAGGATGTTGGAGGGGTTCCTGCTGGGGTGACTTCCATGACTAATGAAATAAACTAGAAGATATCCATGGGGCAGCTTCCCAGGAGAAGAAATGGAAGGCTCCAACCTGTTTGGAAATGAGCCTAGGATTTAAAACTATGAAAGGAAAAAAGAAAAAATGGCGGAGAACAAGACTGCCCATGAGTGTTAATGGAAACAAGGGCTTAGTGCAGAAGCAGGTCTGAACTAGGCACTGACATTCCAGGCCCACTGCCGCCCCATCTCACCTCACTGAGACACCACCAGTCAAGTAGCTGCTGCTTGATGATTTGGCCTATATGTGTCCTTATGACATTTTTGTTTTCTTCTTAGTTTAAATGCATACATTCAGAGTGATGTGGGTAAACTGATAAACAGAGCAAGCAATTGTCATGGGTCACCAAATATAGAGATGTGTGGGGAACCTAGAGAAGGGTGACTTATGTTTCAGCATATGCTGTATGCTTTACCAGGGTCTTCATCTAGGTCTGGTACCACCTGGTTGACAAAGGGCAGGTAAACTAGGCTCTCCTGTGAGAAGGGGCACCTCAGTATGGGACTGCAGACCCAGGGCAGGCAAGGTTCTGGAGCTGGGGAAGGTAATGGTCTCAGTCCATACATTGTGCAGCTACTTAAAGTGGGCCCAGAGGCTTGAACTGATATGCCTACATCATGTGGCTAATTGGGCTCAGGGCAAATGCAGACTTTTTGTTGGTGACAAAGATATCCTCAGCCCCCAGGCAGGTGGGATTTGAGGACTCAAGCAGTAGGTACCTTTTTCTCTTGAGTAGCATAGGAGTCTAGGGGTAAGCCCAGGCTGTAGGAGGAGAGAGGCATGATATTTTAGGAAGAAGGGTCATGTGTCCTATTTTTGCTCAGGGGAGGTGGCAAACTATTTGAACTTTGTTCTTCAGTTTAATGCTGACTTGGGAGGACTTTGTAGAGCAGTGGATAAGAACACAGATTCTATCTGTGGGAATAGGATAGCATATTCTAGTTCCAGTTCCTCTACTTGGTTAGATGTGCATCTTCAGATGTTACTTTGTTCTCTGTGTCTCAATTTGCTCATCCATAAAATGGGTACAATCTCAATGATAAGGATTATGAAGCAAGATCTGGCTGTCAGGGAGAACTTAAGACATATTATTGGGATGATCTCCTCAACTTCCTAGAGGGAGAGATAGAGAAGGAGAGAGAGGAGAGAGAGAGAGAGAGAGGGTGAGGGGAGAAAGAGAGAGAGAGAACTTGACTACAAACACAAGACTTTTGGTGGCAAAGTTGGATGAATGCTTAGCTTTCCTGTTTCCATGCTAGTCTTGAGGGTTGTTCTCCTCCCTGAACTTCCCATAACATACTCCAGATGCTCTTCCTGAGTGTATGTCCCTGCTCTCAGCACATACTCCTGCCAGCACCAGTGTTTCCTGCATACACCCAGCATCCCTAACTCCCCATCTCTACCCTGGGATTTCCTTTCTGCTGTTTCCCACCATGTTCAGGGAACATGTCCAAGCCACTCCTGGGAAGTGTGAACACTTCCCAGACCCCTCTTATGCCCAGCCCCCTCTAAATGCCTTTGTTCCTTCTTGTCTGTGCCTTGTACTTGGAAATGACATATGGCTTTGGGTGTGGATCATCTTTGCTTGGTCAATGCCACCTGGTTCCTGCTGTCAAGAGCTTTGTGGGCAGCTTCATTTCAAGCTTAATACTATTGACCTTTATTCTCCCTGGTTAGCAGTCTCCCTCCTACACTCCCCCAGGCTCAGTAGCCTTCCATAATTCTCCCCTTCTCCTGCTCTGGATGACCTGGATGGTGACAGAGTCCACTGCTCTGGGCTCCTTACACAGAACACCATAGCTCATTTTCCGATGAAGATTCAGCCAAGCAGCCCCTCTTCCAGAAGCACAACTAGAAAGTTAACTCTATGAGCAAATCTCATAAACCCTTATAAGAGAAAACATTTAAGATAGGGTGGGAATTTAAGTATTTCCCCAAGCATACAACTACATGTTGACTCTTTTTGACAAAGCAGTTTAAGGAGCAAAGACCTAAATTTTCATTTAACTGTTCTTTTTCCTAAGACATTGTCTAAACATCATAGCTTCTCTCACAATGATTTGCAACATGTAGTTTGTTTTTATTCATATGCAAGTTGCAGATACGTTTTGATTATGTTAGAAATGATAGTAGAGGAAAGGTAAGTCATATGACTTGATTTACATTAGTATATCAGAAGTGTGGTGATTTTTTAATAGCAGTAAATTGGTGGATCCACCTAAGAGTGGAACCTGGGAACCCTCTGAGGGCCAGTCACACTGTTGACTCCCCTGGGTCCTTCAGCTGCTCAGTGACCTTGGTGAGTCCCTTAATCATTCTCGGACCTATTCCCTCACAGAAAAATGAGGTTGATGATACCTGCCTTTCTGATTTCCCAAAGCAACTATAAAGATAAAATGAAATAGGCTGCAAAGCGTAAAGCACTAGACAGAGTATAAATCACAGTTGTGATTTTAAATTATGTCTAGAATTTTATGACTTCATCTTGCAGGACCTCTCTGCGGGAGAAACCTGAGACACCAGTTGTATTGCCTTGTTTCTCTTCAGCTCTTGCACCTGCCCACCTGCATGGCTTCCTCCTGCTCCCTCTGCCATTGCTGACATGAGTTCATGACCTGCCACCAGCGGGTGACATTATTATTCCTCCCTGCATCCTTTGCCATGGGCTTGCAAGAATTTTCATTTGATTTGGGGGCTCTGAGCCTTACCACACGACCTTCTCATTCCTGCCCTCCACCACCTGCCCGTGAGCCTGGACTCTGCTACCCTCCCCAACTTTTTGCTTTATGGGCTAGCTGGTCCCATTTCCTGTGACGTTCCTTTTCTCCTCAATAGGTTCTTGTTATCTCAGCTGCTTGGAATATTTGTGTGTTCCCTGTCCCAGCGCAGCATGGACTTCACCTGCCTCCTTTCCTCTCCCATGCTGACTAGAGTCCTTATGTTAATCTGCTGGGAACAAGTTCCAGCCAAAGTTAAGCAAGCTGAGGCTGCAGACCCCCACTAGCCTCCCTCTCTCTATTCCTCCAAGCATCCATCCTGGGGAAGCCACCAGAAAGGAAGGAGCAACTTACCAGTTTAACGCTTTAGTGGCTGGGAGCAAAGCCTGACCTTCGGCAGCAGAACAAATAAATAAAATGCCGAGATGCACCTGCTTTTTGTGTAAGACCAGAAAGTCTGCATCCAAAGGAACTTTGGGGAGCAGCTTTTTTAGCTTCTTCATTCCACAGTCAAGGAAGCAGAGACAAGAGGTGAAATGCCCGAGGTCACTGCGCTCGATTTTGGATATCAAGAATGATATGGTTCTTTCCTGCCTTAGCTGTTCACAGTCAGGGATTAAGAGATGCAAGTTGACTGGGTGCTGGGTATGGATGAATCAGGCCTCTCTCACAATTTCCTTTTGATTGAATTCCCTTTCCCTCCAAAAGCAATCCACCATCCCCTGGAAGTTTAGCTCCCAGATCATCTAAGTGTAGATCTCAAAATGTTATTGGAGGCATCTGTGAATCACATTTTTCTTACCACAAGGATGTTCCTTTCCCCTCTTTGCACCTCTGCTTGAGGTTTGTGGGGACCTCCAGTGGGAATAGCATAACTAGAGAAGATACTTCTTTCTCTGTTTTTCAAAGACTGAAGATATTTTCACCACTCAGGACAGCCCCAGGCCTCTGAAAAGAAAAAGGAGCTTCTTCCATAAAAGATTTGGTCTCTTTGGTTTACAATGTGTTTGCTGTTATTGTAAATTGTTTGGAAAGGCCAAGGGTATCATGAGTTACTAGAGAAGCCTCCTTCTATTCTGCTTTTCATCTCAGAAGCTCCTCTCCCCCAGGAGACTGTGCCACATGATGGTGTCACAGTTCAGAAATGTTTGTGGAGAAGTTGAGAAAGTGGTAGGAAAACACAACACCCAATGATCAATTATTCAGCATGTTATCTTTTGAGGATCAGGTATCAGTTATTTATTACTACAGAAAAAAAGCACTCTAAAACATTGTGACTTAAAACAACTATTTTATTAGGCATTGTTCTATCACTCAGGAATTTGGGTTCAATTGGATGTCTGGTCTCCACTCTACATGGTGTCCCCTGGGGTGGCCCACCTGGGGCTGAGGTTTCTAAGTGACCTTATTTCAATAGCTGGACCTTAGTGCTGGCTGTTGAACTCTTTCTCTAGCAGGGTTCCCTGGGCTTCTTCAACTGTTGGCTGGGTTCATAAAGGAAAGCTTCAATGTGCAAGGGTTTACCATGCCTCTGTTTGTGTCCCATTTGATGATCTCTTGGCCAAACAAAGTGTAATGGCTGTGCTCAGAGTCAGTGTGAGAGGGATTGCACAAGGAGGCATAATTCATTGGGACCACATGCCAGCCCTAGAATAGACCCCTGCTATTAAAACTCCTTGGATCTCATTTCATCCACCAATGCCTGCCTTTCCTTCCACCCTGCCTGTTGACACTTTAGATGACTTGTCTCTTCTCTAGACTAGAATAGGTTATTTACTTCCTAACACATGTCAGCAAGCATGAGGAAGATGAGCTCTGAACTTTAAATATGGATTTAATAACCTCCTCAAGATAAAATCATTCCTAGATTTTCTGTTATGAGTGTATTCTGTCCAGGAGTTCCAGGTGAGGTACCTGGCTAAGCCTGGCTTCAAGGGACAAGAATGTCAGGGAAATAAGGTTAAAGTCCCCTAATCAAATGGAGGAGGATAATGGGCCTTGGGCTGACAAGGAAGAGTGATTCAGAGTGTGAGCCTAGAATCATCCTCCTGGGACATGTGATTAAACTGCACTTACTAACTGTAGAGAAATTACCCTCTCTAAGCTGCAGATTCTGCATGTGGAAAATGGGAACCATATATATATCAATCAATCATGATTGTTTTAAAGATCAAATGGTAGGGGCATGTCAGATGATTATCACCGTCTGCCATGTAGTTACAGCTCACAAGTTTAACTATTTTTATTGGAATTTATACTTATTCACCCCTTGTTTCCACTATCCCCTTTAAGAAAATAAATCCATAAAAATATCATATATATATATATATATATATATATATATATATTACCACAGAACAGAAGAAGTGCAGGAAAAACATAAGGGAGATGTGTAGGAGAGAATGAAATAAAAGGAGAGCAGATAAAAGGGAGACAAAAAGGGAAATGAGGAAAGGAGAAAGAGACAGACCAAAAAGAAAAAAATAGTAACAGCAAGGTTGACGGCCCACATACTTTAAGACCAGAGACCATTTTCAAGCAGGAGTCACATCTCTGGGTTTACCCAAAGCTCAGTTGGCTCTTGGCAAACCTAAAGTAATTGCCAGTGGGAGAGGCAGAGGGGTATGTGTCACAGAGCAAATGGATTTTGCCACCCAAGGTGGCTGTACCCACTTGGACAAGAACACAAGGAAAAAAGGAAAAGGAGTGGGGGTGGGGGAAGGGAAATATTTCTCAGAGTGAGGCTGAGTGGTTGGCTGGGAATTCAACCACAAGACCTGGCCTATTAGCGAGACTGCAACTAATATCTATAGCTTCTGCATTTTTAGCTCCTGAAGGAAAAACAGAGCAACCCAGCAATCTATGCACTTTTCCAGACTAAGCTTGGTCTGGAAAAGGTACAGTTCTCCTTTGTACCTTTTTGACGCCTTTCTTTCATCCAAGACCTCAGGTGTTGGTACTGGTGGGAAGTGAACTTCTTGCTGCTAAGGATGGGCAGGAAAAGAGCAACTCGAGGGTCAAGCCCTCATGGAAGCTCCATTCTCTGCTGTGAGTTGACTCCAGGACTGGGATGGCAACTTCCCTCCCTGTGTAGATGGAAAAATGAGGTAATGACATGACTTAAAACTAGGATATGGGTGGTGTGAAAACCCCCTTCTCTGATATATGAAATCTAAGATTTGAGATGATAAAAAAGGCTCCCCTTGTCAGAAAGGGTCATGAGAAATCTCCCTGGACCGTAGCATCTCCAGATCTCCCTTTCAGGCCAATGTCATTGACCACAATTCAGGTTTAACCATCAAAACTAATTTGTGATGATGTATTTTTTCTTTCATGTAGAAGCATCTTGGAACCCCAAAAGATTTAGAATTAAGGGTAGAAAATTTAGGTAATAAACATATATAATTAATATTTTTATAATTAGAAATCTGTGTTTTGATTTTTTATGTTTAAGAGAATTTGCTCTATTAGAATTACAGATCAACCTTGAAACTCCAATTTCTAATAACTAATGGAATGATTAATTTAGATATGAGTATAGAATGAAATCTTAGTTTAATTATATGAATTATATTCATATAATTAAGAATAGAATAACTATCTTCAAAAGGTTAATTTATTAGATTTATAAGATTAATTTAAGTAATTGAAAAAATTTATCAAAGTTCTTTTAAATGGAATCAAAAAGATTAAATTTATCAATGCAGTGCAGAATGCTTTCTGTAATAAGTTTGAAACTGGGGCCAAACATTCATCAAAGTTCCTAAGAGTTAATTAAACTGACTAGGCCCATAACCAGAATTATAAGATTTATAGTTTAAAAGTAATGGATTACAGAAGAACAAGGTTTTTCAATGTGGAAACTTAAATAACAGAATATTTATTTAAAATTAATTTTATGGATCTCATGGGAGAGAAAGAGGACCCTAAACAGGAGTGCTCTCGCCCCACCCCCACCATAGAGGTTGGAACCCTGTTAATAAAAACCTATTTTCTTTAAAAAAAAAAAAAAAAAAAGATTTTAAAGTGACCTCTAGATAATGTTTTCTGCTCATAAAATCCATCTGGGAAATATTTTAAAGTGTTGAAAATTATTTTGATAATGATAATTCTTAGTGTATTGGCTTTCTAATGCTGTGTAAAAATTACCTCAATTCAAGCAGCTTAAATGAACATCCATTGTTTATTATCTCACAAGTTTCACGGACCAGCTTAATCAGGTCCTCTGTTCAGAATTTCACAGGCATCAATCAAGATTTAAGGTAGCGTTGGGGTCTCAGCTGAGGCTTGGGGTCGTCCTCCAAGATCACATGGGAGCTGGTAGAATTCATTTCCTAGAAGCTGTAGAACTCACCGTGGTTTGCTTCTTCAAGGCCAGTCAGAAGAAGCACCTCTGACTTTTAGACCCTTTCAAAGAGTTTATCTAATTAGGTCAGACCCATCTAGAATCTACATTTAATTAACTCAAAGCCAACCGATCAATTATATCTGTGAAAATCCGCTTTCCTTGCCATACATATAAGGTAACCTAATCATAGGAGTGACACCCACCCTATTCTAGGTTCCACACATTCAAGCGGAGGGACTCAAACAGAGTGTGTGTGCTGGGGAACAAGAAGGCTGGGGCCATCTTAGACTTCTGCTTGCCAGAGTTGCTAACAGCATCTTCTCTCTTTCTTTGATGTAGACCCCACAGGGCATCACTTCTACACTCACATTTTTTTCCCCTCACTCTCACCTCTCTTCCTCATAGCCCATCACTCACAGAGTACGCTTGATGCTGTATCCCACCATTTCTTGACCACATTCCTCCTTTAGTACTACTGTTTCCACTTGTATTGGATTAGGGCCTTATCTCTTGCTGACCTGTTAAAGCTGCCAAGAGCCTGATTTCTTTGTCTTCATTCTATGCCCTCAATCCCTTCTTCATCCTGCACCCAGAGGAATCTGTCTTAAGCCAAAATCTGATCATCTTGTTTCTCAATTTATGACTTATGAAACAATAGATAAACTTCATATTTCTTACTTGCATGTTCTTCCTGGTCAAGCCCCTGCCCTTCTTTGATTTCTCCCCTCTTTAATTTCTCTTGTGTTCTATATGTTTATCATATTGTTATCATTCCAAACAGTTGCAATTCCTCAAACAGATCAAAAAGCTTCTCTCCTCAGTACTTGTTTCCATGACTCACTTTGCCTCATGGTTCTTTCCCATGTCCATCTGGTAGACCTTCAAATACTTGGTATAAAGTTCAACTTCCCTCTGAGGATTTCCCTACCCTCCACTGGTAGACCTGGCCTCTCCATTTTTGTGCTGCAGTCCCCCATAGCCTGTAGAGATATTACAGTCCTCTAACACTTAACTGAAAACATATAAATCTGTTTTTCCACATTTATCCTAGACAGCAAGACTTTTGAAGACAGAAACAGTTTCTTATTTATTATGGTGGCTGCAATAACTGACACAGTGTTAAGGATAAAATAGACAATTCATGCTTTTTAATAAAGGAAGGAAGCAAGAAGTAAATAATACCTTAATGTTTAGAACTTTAGTTGTGTGGTTTTTGTTTCTTTTTTTTTTAAATGGAGGTGATGTCATCTATTATTCAGGGCTAGCGTAAGACCCAGGGTTGTCATAAAGTCTGCCTTAGTTGTCTGTGTAGCAAGGTGAAATCAGGGTGGCAGGAAAAATATGTACTGACCCTTTTAGAATTATATGGCATGGTTTGGCCAATAAAGAGGCAGATCTGTAACAACATGACAGAGCTTTCTTCATGATAGCCACATGCAATTCTGGTTAAGTCTTCTATAGCAGGGAGCTTAATTCACTAATGGCCTCAGATACTATTGTACACTTTAAAAGTTATCACTGTGCTCCAAGGCCACACCTCCCACAGGTTTCTTCCCACCGATGGATGAAATGCATCATTTCCAAAAGTCATGGGCTTGCTTTGTCTGTTCATTTTTGTTTACTCATTCCCTGATGATTTAGGGATTTCTAGATTGTGATTACCTTCCTCGGACGTTAGGGCACTCTAGGACACGTCAACCCAACACTCCCTCCCTCTCCCCTCTCTACTTCACTCAGGATATGATTTGCTTTATGGACTGAAGGCTCTCCCAGCCTTCTCCAGGCCCTTCCTGATTTCCTTTCATAAAAGCATTTCTCCTCATAAAATCTTTCCATATTTAATCCCAGCTTGACATCTTAAAAGAGCCAGACCAAAAAAGTGGTACACTATAAGGACATTCTTGTTTTCTATGAGTTAATGCTTAGCAATGACAGATAACACCATTTTAGTTCAACTAAGGGTAGGAGAAATGAGAAAAGGAGCTTTTGTTCTGACTTGAGGCACAATTTTTTTTTTTTTTAAAGGAAGGAACTGAAAAAGAGTATGACAGTGATCATGCAAATCATTGAGGAGGCTCTCGGGTAGAAGGGACACAGGACAAGCACTGGCTACTTTTTCTCATCCAGAGAATTTTCTTAACTCATTTCTACTCCTATTTAAGCAACCTTGTGTTTTCCAACCATCATTTTCACAATCTCAAACACACACACACACACACACACACACACACACAAACATACACTTTTTGTATCTTTATAGTCCAAGTTGAAGTTAGTTACAAAAAAGGGTCTACGTACAGAGACCTAGGCATAAGTTGAGAACCATAAGAGGAATGATGCAGTATCCTTTAGGCCATTCATATCAGGGAGCTGTGAAGGGACAAGAAAGGAAAGTAATAATTACTGGGAAAAAAGGAAAATAGGTTTTAGGAATTACGGTTTTTAATGGAGGAACAGCAATCCATAACATTAAACATCCCAGTGCCACTCTGCTATGATCTCCTATTGGTACTCACCATTGACTAAATCCCACCAAAGCCAGCAAACATGAGATAACGGATGTAGTCCGGCCATATGAGGGTATATGAAACAGGGTAGAGAGAAATGGGTAGTATGTACCGAGGAAAATGGTACATATATCTTATCACCCCAAATAAAGTGTAAATTGCAGGGGGCATGCCCACAAAGCACAATAAACAGTCAAGAACAAGATTTTATAATAGATTGTGATGATCTCCACTTTATTTTTTCAAATGTTTAACTGCAATTGCATGGTAACTATTTCCATGATTTTCATATGAAACTTAATGCAGTGACGTGAAAATGTGTAGATTTGGCTCCACTCTTTGTTGACCCTCACTCTCTGGGTCGGCCCCCATCCTCTGACAGTTAGCAGCTGGCTTGCACCACAGTTACTTTCAGTTCCAGAGAAAAGCTAGTAGTTCTTACCCTTGGCTGAGAAAGGGCCCAGCTCAGTGTGTTTGGAAGGAGAGGCCTTAATCAACAGTCTTTCCTAGAACATTCCTAAAACCAGTCTTCTGGCCTGTCCAGTGCTGCTCACCAGTTTACTAAGGAGAGCAGGGGAGGCAAGCCCTGCCTAGCCTGATAGAGATTTCAGTCTTTTCACTCCCGTGGGATGCCAGCCCAGCTAAAGATAAATAGGCTTTCAGGTGCACTGGGAAGACGCAACCTACAGAG
This sequence comes from Noctilio leporinus, assembly GCA_004026585.1. Lineage (NCBI taxonomy): Eukaryota > Metazoa > Chordata > Mammalia > Chiroptera > Noctilionidae > Noctilio > Noctilio leporinus. Next base: position 208,360 of record PVIW01001431.1, on the reverse strand, counting down.
ACCTGAGCCCAAGTCAGAGCTGGTAATATCAGCTTTCACATCTCAGGTGGAACCTACAGCTCCATTTGGACCTGGGCACAGCAGGACTGGAAGGAATGGATGCTCATGAGCTAGAGGGAATGGTGGAGTGAGTCCTGTCTCCTGGAGGACTCCTCAAGTGGACTTGGTCTAGCTGGCCTTAGCAAGTGAGAACATTTGCTGGGGGAGTTGCAGGTTCTAAAGTGTTTTGCTGTACAGGCTGCCCCCACCCTAGGGCATCATCTCTTATCTCCCTTTGATAAAGATTGTGTCATTTCTCCTTCATGCCTCATCTTCACTCAGCACTGTGTTCTCAAACTCTGCAACGTTTTGGAATGATTCAGGGAGCTGTTAAAAATCCTAATGACTAGGTTGCACTCTAAGCTAATTAAATCAAAATCTCTGGAGTAGTTTTACAAAGTCCCCAGCTAATTCCAGTGTGTGACTAAGGTACCTGAGGCAGGACCTCCAACTTTGAATTTTCGCAAAACCTTCCCCTCTTCCCCCATTCCTTGCAGCCAATTCCTCATTCTTTCAAATTCTCTGTAAGTCCATTACCTCATTTTCAGTTTCCCCATCTACTAGAGCCCAAGTATATGTTTATGTTCCTTCTATTCCTTGAGAATTTTAGAGCCAGAAGGAGCCCCAGAATTTATCCAGCCCTGAGTCTTGAGTGAATGAAAACTTGAGATGCAGGAGAGGAAATGTCAGGTAGTTAGGTAAAGTGAGGCAGAGACATGGGGTCATTTCCTGGTCTAACTGACCGCAAAGCCTCAAGATCCCCTCAAGTGGCTGCTGAGCCCCTCTGGGGAAAGCAACCATCAGTTTGACTCACTTTTGGAAAGTCAATTTGTGGTTAGATTTTGAAGGGCCTTGGGGATGGAAATTCATATTAAGGGTTTATTAAGGGTTCAGATGATAGTCAGTGGGCACCACTGAAGCTTTTATAGCAGTACAGTGCCATGCCTGGAGCTGAGTTTAAGATGATCACTTTTACAATGATGGTTTGGACAGAGAAGAAAGCACAGACTGGTGGTAGTAAAACAAGTTAAGACAGAAAGCCAAGGCAAAGTGAAGGTAAGCAATTCTGAAAGAGGTGAAAAGTGAAGAGAAGGAGAAATGTAAGGAGCACTGGAGAGATTATTGATAGACGTGCCTTTGACCTTTGTTCTCCATCTTGACTCATGAACAAGAAATAGCTGAGTTTTTGAAGCTCCCTGTGATGTCACTCAAGAACTTACTGCATGGAAAAGGCTCCCTGGAAAATGAGGGGGTGGTGGTGGTGGAGTAAGTTAGCTTCCCTCTGAGTTCCATTCTAGGTCTTCTATGTATTCATGATTCTAGTTCCAGTAAAATTAATGATTACAAAGTTCAGGTTTTCGGTCTCAATTAGAAGATCATTATGACACAGTTGACTAAAGAGGGAACTAGAAATTGTGAGTTCCCTCTGTCTAGAAGTTTCTAAGCAGAAGCTTCCATGGATGGAATCCCATAGATAGAACAGGTGGCTGGATTTTGATGTCCCTGCCAAATTGGAGAGGAAGAGGTCCTGTGAATTTTAGGAACTAGGAAGTAACATTAAAAAACAATAAGAAATCTTGAGGGATAGAATATTCTGCTACTTCTCTGATCTTCTCCTGCTAAGGACCATGTTTTGAGCTTCTTTGGATGGCCAGCTTTTTGATGAGGGGATGTCCAAGCAGGTGGAGGCCTTGGTGCTGAATGAGCCTCCCTGAGGGAGAGAGGTGGAGCCTGGCCTGGCCTGGCAGAAAAGGCCTGAGTCAGAGCAGGGTCCCGAGTGCCAAGAGGAGACATTTTCTCCTCACTTAACCTAAGGCAGGGATCTCGGGGAAAGTGGCATGGGCTGATCAGGGGGAAAAAAGGAATCAGCTTTTGGAGTTATTTTCCTGGTTCAGGACCTCCATGAGAAACACTTTTTACTCATTAGCCTGTCTAGACATAAGAACTCATCAGCTGGCCTGGCCTCTTCCTCTTCTAATTTTTCTTTACTCTGTCTCTTTTGCTGAGGGTGGGGAACAAGGTTGAAAACTGACACCGGCAATTATGCAAAGACAGCATCAAGGCTGTTTCCTGGATGCCTGATTTGAGACTGAGATGGATCCAACACCAAATTTTTGAAGATTTCTGACTCTAGAGAGAGGGAATAGTCAAGCTGAATGGAAGCAGGGAATTTAGGAGGATGTGTGGTTCTATCTGCTGGACTCTCTGCCACATGTTCCATTTCACCAGTAATATGAGTTATCTGCATGTGCTATAAATAAGATTGTTTGAATGTGCTGTGATTCAGAGCAGTGGGCAGCCCAGGGTGCGAATCACCCATGAAGGATATTGACTGGTGAAAGGGACTGTGTTTGTCAGCTTGGGCTGCTGCAATAAAATACCATGGACTGAGTGGCTTAAATAACACACACTTATTTCTCACAGTTCTGGAAGATGGAAAGTTCAAGGTCAAGGCAGTGCCTGATTCAATGTCTGGTGAGGGCCTGCTCTCTACCTGCTATCTTCCTGCCATGTTAAAGACATTAAATGATGTAGAGATATGTTTAATTTCAAAGGTCATAATCATTTGCATGGCTATTTTTAAAGAGAAAACTATTCTTTTCCTCTCCCTGAATTTTTGTCTCTTCATCCAGGACAGGAAAATTGTACCAATTCTTTTACCAGAGATTCACATAAAAATACTGTATTTCTGATTATAGTGGTTTATGGTTTTCCAAAGGAATGTGTGATCTTCTTTGATCTACACAATAAACTTGTGAGGTAAGCAAGGAGAGATCAGAGGTATCATATTTAATGTTATGATACAAAAATTAATATACAAGGATACAAATCAATCATATAGAATTATTTGCATTCGATTCCCCAGCCAGGGCACATAATGAGGTTACAAGTCAGGTCTCCAGCCAGGTTTGTAGCTGGAGGCAGGTAAAAGGCAACCATACATTGATGCCTCTCTCCCTCTCTGCTTCTCTCCTTCCCCCTCTAAAAATAAATAAATAAATAAAATCTTTAAAAAAAAGAAAAAAGAAAAAAGAATTATTTGCAGACCTACTCCTTATCCAATCTCATCAAGAGGAATCCTGTAAATGCTAGTCCAATTTCTACCTCCTATGCTCTCTCAGGAGGGAAGTTTTTTGGTGAAAGAAAAGCTAAGTTGATGTAGATATTATAGTACTTGGAGGGTGGGGAGGCAGAATGAAAATGATGAAAAACTGTATGAAGAGGGAGTGAAAGAGAAAGCTTTTTATTCCCCCCTGGAGACCAGAGCCAGAGTCACTAAAATAAGAAAAGTAGGTTGAAGAAAAAAGAGAATTTGAATAAGTGTTTCTGAGAGTCATGGATTTCCATGCACTTTAATGTCTTCAGAGAGGCATGAATAATAAATGAATTCCATCTTTATGACTTTTAATTTTGGGATGTTGCTTCTTAAATCTGACACCTCTCTGAAACAAAATTACACGGGTCTATGTGTTTATTAGGATTCCATGTTGGTAATGAAACAAGGGCTCAGCAAGGTTAGAAGATCCCAAATCAATTCCCTAATTAATAGAATCTTTTGCCTAAATCCCTATTTCATGCTTTATGCTTCCACTTTGCCCTACAAAATCAAAGTGAATTCATCTGAAGTTTTTGTTATTGTTGCGTGTTTATTTTATTTTATTTTTTAAATTTTATTGTTGTTGTATTACATCCATCCCCTTTTTGCTCCCCTCTGTCCCCCTGCGTGTTTATTTATGTTCCCATTTTTAAATACTTTCCTATCCTGCCCAATTCATAGAGACATGCCAGATTTTCAGTTTGCTTCTATCAAGCAAATGCTCTACTGGGTCAGGAGTTTTTTTCTTTCCTTTTTTCCTTATTGTTGGCACCTTACCCAAGACCTGTGAGTCCCTCTGGGCTGTGTGTGTTAGAGTGATAATTGAATTTCTCAGGCTTCAAGGTGCTGGAAAGCTGAGCTTATGCAGCTTGGTGGCACCGCCTTTGTGGCAGATTTGTTTGGTTTCTCTCTTTCTAGGCACCCGCCACCCCCTCTTCCAGTCTGAGTCACAGCTGAAGGATTCACATCAAAATGCAAGGGAACTGAAGATCCACAGGGTTATTCACTAATCAAAGGTTTAGAATTGAGCCCTGGCTGGTGGCATAGTGGATAAGGCGCTGGCCTGCAAACCCAAAGGCTGCTGGTTCAATTCCCCAGCCAGGGCACATAACCAGGTTGCAAGCCAGGTCTCCAGCCAGGTTTGTAGCTGGAGGCAGGTAAAAGGCAACCATGCATAGATGTCTTTCTCCCTCTGTCTCTCTCTCTTCCCCTCTCTCTAAAAATAATAAATAAAATCTTAAAAAAAAAATAGAGGCTCACATTAGTTAATCTCTTGCCTGCTCTACCATGAGGTTCTGCTTCTCCATACCTTGTTAATTCAGGTTAACTTAATGGAGAAGGTATAGAAATGCCTCAGTGTGTGTTTATGCTTCAGGTAAGTCAAATATTCTGTTTAAGAGACTAAACAACTGGGCCTGGGTATAGCCAGGCACAGACTGAGGTACATAGATTTGAATGTCTGGACTTCTTTTCAAGGAAAGGCAAAGGTGAGGAGCTGGGACCCAACAGGGTGTGGATCATTAGCTACTTGAGATCTCAGGGTTCTGACTATGGGGTAGATATGTTGCCTACTTAACCCTCTCTACAGTGCTGTCTATTGTTGTTGAATGGTGGTGGGGTTGGTGGGAAAGTTGTAAAAGAAACAGGAAGTTCTAAAGGAGCTGAGAACCAAGAGGAGTGGAGAAAAAGACAAAGGAGAAAAGTATTACTCTAAAGAGACAGATCAACTCAGAGCATTCCAGGAGAACCTGGAGGAGACCCTTACTATAGTGCATCTGTGATGTGTTGAGCATCCAGAGTGTGGCAGTGTCGGGGAGAAGGGAGAAGGTATGATGGAGTAAAGAGAGAGTGGAAAGGAGGAAATATGCAGCCGCAGCCTCCTCCATAGGAATTTCAGACCAGGGCTGCTGATGTCACTTATTATGATTCTTTGTAATTGCGCGGGTTATCTCTCTCTATGCTCCCAGTTCCATGTAACCTGGACTCTAACCTAATGAGTATCTGACGACAATGACAACAACAACAATAACAACAATAACAAAAACAACAACAGCTACACTAGGGAGTAGAAGGAAGCCTCTCTAGGAGCTCACAGAGTCTAACATCTACTTGGTGTAAAGGAAGAACCTGGGGAATGGGGTTGAGAAAAATTAAAATTTAAAAATTAAACTTTATATTCACAAGCTCTCCAAGCTAAATGGGATCACGTACATCACTGTTACATCCTCTAACAATCAGACCTTTGTATAGGTAAGACTTATAAAGAAACTCCATTTCTCACCAAAGAATGTGGCTAAAAGACCAGTGAATCTTGAGTAGAAGAATTAGCACACCAACACTGGTTTGCTTAACTGGTGAAATGAGAAAAGATGAATTTATTCCATCATCACTTTTCAGGCTGGATGTTTCATTTTTCAACACCAATATGCCAAGAGGTTCTAATGACGGGTATAGTTAAATGACTATAAACTATTAGTAATGTGCTCATACATGCCTACTAGTTGGGGGGTGGGGTGCGAATAATATATGAAGTCTTTGACCTTCTGTGAATTCATTCTGGTCAGGGAGAATATTAACTTGTCTATTGATAGGTTTCTTGCCATATTATATAAAAATAATTGAAGTGAGGTTTAAAATGGTCAGATATTAGATGCTGATGGTCTGCGCATGAACTAATGGAAGAACGCTATCTTTTGTCTAAGAGACATAATGGGCAAAGTGAAATTATATGGTCAGGCAATTAGGTGGACACCTAGAAGCAAGGGGGAATTCTGCCCTCTGGTATGGAAAGAAAAGAGAGCTCTGGCTGCTCTGAAAATACGCAAGTCTGAAAAGCTACAGATTTGACTTGTCAAGATCTGCTAATAAATAGAGGTTTGGAGAATTTGTACCTGGAGATCCAGAGGTGGTGTGAAGAGTCCTGTGGAGCACCTGAAAGGCTTATTAAGGACACAATAATTGGGGATGAGCAATTTTGGGATTTCATTCACTGGTTCCAAATCCCACCCACACTTCAGATCATTAGAAAAGGTCTTGTACCACTCCTCTAAGATAACTAGTTAACTTGATTATGGAGTGACTGACTTCAGGTTGATGAGTTTAGTGGGAAGAAAGAAAATAGAAATGTTATCTGCCCTCATTGAAAGTCATGGAAGCTATGCCATGTAAGGTTTCTCTAACTTGCTGGAGTGAAAAGAGAAAGGGGAAAAGGAAGGTCAAAAAAAGGACAAGAGAGTGATTGTTGAAGAGTAGTATAGAAGGAAGAGAGAAGGAATAAAGATATAGAATAATTACCTTTAAATTCAATCTAGAGTAAGAATATATGAACTTATGTGCATGACATACACCCATTGTGCTAAAGCAAGCCTAACAGAAGATTCTCAGCATCAGGATAGAACTTGCATCTATGATTAACCTCCTAGTGGCCTGAGTTTTACAAGACCCTACAAACAAGGGGAGCTTTACTCCCTCAGGGGAAAAAGCCATTATCTCATTCTGTGTGAGGACCTTGAAGCCCCTTTGACGTCAAAATCGCTTGCCCCTCCTCCCAATGGCCTTTGGCAGATGCCTACTCCCAAAAATCCTCGGAAGTTTCAAAACATTCTAAGATGTTTTTTCGCTGCTCTTGTCTTCCTGAGAAGTACCACTTCCCAGACCTGAGGGAGTCCAAGTGCTGGGAGTGACATGATGCCCAGAACTGAAGTTAGCTTTGTCCCTCCAGGTGCAGGAGCCTGGACAGCCAGTTCTGTGGTTGACAAGGTCACCAGTAACCAGGATTCTCTTCACTGTCTGGTGTTGGTTTGATATTGCCGGACCTACATTTTCTTCATGAGTGGACTCAACTGGGTCTGTTTCCCAAACTATAGAAATATTAGGGGGAAGGAGGTCCTATTTAGAAAATGTTCTAGGAACTTAAAAGTATTTGAAAATTTTAAGAAAATGGAAAGTTCATAGAGAGCTAAAAGACTCCTTGATTTCTTTCCAACAAAAGCTACTTACTCCTCCTCCAAAGCTTCCACTTCCTATTGCTAACTCTGATAGACATCCATCCCAGTTATCCAGGCTCCTAAATATTCTACATCCTTCCTTCACACTGCTTGCTTATCAAATCCTTGGCATTCCCCTCAAAGATGCATCTTTTAGTTGTGCTTTTACTTAGCAGCTAAAAACCTCAGTTTCCATACTTGAAAATAATAATAATAGTCCCTACTTTATAGGATTATTGTAAGTAAAGCCCTTAGCACAATGGTTTGCATGCAGTAAGTACTCAGGAAAGATGAGCGATATTATTTTTATTATTATCCCATAGCCAGCTTCCTCTCTAAGCTCTCACCACCCCAGACTAGAATTCTTGTAGTGTATTCTGCCCAAAATCTCTCTTCTCTCCTGCAAGTGAAGCCTTTACAATCCTGACACATTAATATTTCTCAAATGCAGTTTTTGCCATATTTGCTCAAGAGTTGCCAAAGATCATTTGCTACATTGAGTAGAGATTCCTCAGACTAGTTTCCATCCTCTCCTCTCCTGATACTATAATCCAGCATAGAAAATTGAGTCCAACATTGTTCCTATGTCTCTGACCTCAACTCTGACCTCAGGCTAGAGAGATAGCTCTCTCTCCCCCATTATCATACTTCAGAGGTATACCCTGTCTCTTCCTTTTCTCCATGCAAAATCAATTTTACCTATCTCAGCTGTAACCCAGAACCTCAGCCTTCTTTGTCTACCAGGAGTTATAGTGGAGAATGACAGTACAGCTAAAACAGGGCACTTGCCCTGGTCAAAACTAAGGGATTTTATAATTAGCAGGTCAGGTTCTGAGAAGAAGAGTGTGTGCCTCTGTACTTTATTCCTAGAGAGTTATCAGTTCATTCTGATTCAAGTTCACCTTTGTCTCTCCTCATATCTGCATTAGTGATTTTTCAAACCTTGAGTTTAAGTCAGTTTGGTATGAGGAAAATCTTGTTTCGAATGGGCGATGCTAAATGGAAAATTCTATTTTTTTTTTAAGGTTTCTTGGTTTGATTAGGAAAAACAAAGAACTAATATAGGAGAAAGCTATAAATATGTGAAAAATTTTCCCAAATCTCAGTGAGGAAATATCTAGTAGGTCAGGTAAAAAGAAGATAAATATTGAAGCATAGGAAAAGTTATTCCAGTCTTCTTTCTTAGTCATGTAGGACTTTGGTCATACATGTGTAAAGAATCTAGGAATAAAGACAGTTAGGTCCTGTTTTTTAACTTCATCATCAAAATAATTTATACCACTGATAGTTCTAATTTCTTTCTTTCTCCCCTTATCTCAGTTTTTTTACCTGAAAAAGATGAAAGAAATAGTTCTAGAGTGGCATATTAATACTACATATATAAATTGAGTATATATTCACTGTGTGAGGAGCAGTGAATGAGGATAAATTTGTGTGTATACAAGATAGAATAATAGATCTCTAGCAAAGAAGTAGGCAAGTATTATGAACTATCACCTGGGAATACTTAGGTTAAACACAAGAAGTTCTTTCCTGCCTCTATCATTGTCTCTGTAGGGCTTGAAACACAAAATAGCTTTGCAACTACCTAATATGATGTGGGTTCCAGCAATGGAAGCTGAACAATGGATGCAATAACCTCTCTAAAGCCCTTTCAGCATTAGTATTCAATGACTTTATGATCCCCCCAAAATACTCTGTCTACAGCCAAACATATTTACAGCCTGCTTCCTCTCTCCTCCTCCTTTCTCCACCCCCACCCAATTTTTACTCTTGAGAGATAGAGGATTTGATAGAAGATAATAACCCAAGATGATGCAATGCATTTGTTTTGGCCTCCCCTTGGGTCTACGTCTGTTATTAGAGGGTGTGCTGAGATTGAACTTCCTGATGGCTTAGCCCCAGGTTCAGGACCCATTCCTCCAGGACCATGATTCATCTCTGAGTTAAGAGGTCTTCTTGAAATCATAATCTGTGGTTGGGTACTCAGGCTCTTGGAGTCCTGGTGTCTTTCCAGGTCACGCACCCAGGACCTGAAAGGGTGTGGGCTTTCTGCCTCCACTTATCTTCATTCCTATATGTGATATATCCAGATCCCTTTGTGCCTCTCTGTACCATCTTATTGTATTCATGTTTGTATACATTTTTGACCATGGGTAAAAACTCAATTACATGGTAATGTTTCACTTAAATACAATAAATAGCTACTATCTGCAAACACATACTTAGAGAAGGTAGTCAAGTTTGGAGCCAGCTATAAAAATAATCACTAAACATTTTTTGGCAAATTATTTTAGAGAAAATAGAAACTATAAAAAAGCAAAACCAATAACTATAATTCCACTCCAAGAGATACATATTACTAATATATTATGTATATTTTAACATTGTACATATTACTAAACTATTAATATTTTGACTACATCTTTTCTATCCATAAACATATTTTAAAGTAGCATAAAAGTGGAATCAAACATTTTTGATGATCTGATTTTATTATTTTTTCCTCAATAATATGGAATAAGTAAATATTAAAGTTCAATAGTTCTAATCTTTGATACACTATGTGTGGCCATCTAAATGTAAATTAATTAAAATTAACTGAAATTTGAAAATATAATCCTTTAACACACTAGCCATATTTCAAGTGCTAAATAGCCATGTTTGTCTAATGACTAACACAAATATAGTATATTTCCATCATTGTAGAAATATTATTGGACAGTCTAGAAAGATACATTTTTACAAAACCATCTTAAAGACAAAAGATTCTAAGAGCATCTCTATATCATATTCTACCTAATTTATAATCACGAATGGAGAAGAAGCTACCTGATCTAAATTTTGAATCAACTTTTCATTGTTTAGCTTTCTTCTTGATTACTTCTGTCCACCCATTGTTGATGATACATTGACTCCTATCTTCCACATTGAAACAGGTGGGAAGGAGTTTGGAAAACCACATTAGAGATTCCTGAGCCACAGTTTACAGAAAGCTATTGTGGGGTCCCTGTATTTACAGAAAAACAATTCAAGTCAGAGTCTTTACTTATTGTAAAGAGAGGGGAAGTTCTTGGTGATTGATAAGGGTGGAGGCGAGGGGAGAGGAATGCGTAAACTGTCCCTTCCCTACAATGTTCCACAACTTAGAAAGCAATTAAGTTTTGTTGACCCTGGTTCAATCTTTTCTTTTGTAGGTGGTGTGGAAGGACAAACATCTGGACTAGGAATAAGAAGGTCAGGATTTAATTTTTGCCTCCATCTTGACCCAATTTCCTTCAATTCATTGTCACAAGTTTTCTTTCTGAAAAATTACAGAATTACCTATTAAATGCCCTCTTACATGCACTCTTTTATTTTATACAATTCTACCCCTGGGAGTTGACCTCATTTTCTATCCCACCAAAAGTGGTTTTAAGGGCTTTTGCAGAGAAGAAACCATTCAGTTGGTCAGTAGATCAATTAATCTACCCAAAGTCACTATAAAAGTCAGAACAATCCTCCTTCATATTCCTCTACTGAATTCACCAGTGGTTTGGTGGGATTGACAGAACCAACTTGCCTGTTTTCAAAATAAATACAAGGTCAACCTGAGACCATCCGTGCATGCATGTGCACATAGGATATGATTCTGAAAGCTGAGCCCCGTGGTGGAGACCATAGCCATATATGTACAATGAAATACTAACTGGGAATCAGAATCAAGAAGTTCTCCCTGGGTTCCCTTGGGTCATGCATGCCCCATTCCAGGTCCTTAAGTCCATACCTGGACACAGAAGGAACGTGACTTAAATCTATAGCGTTTTAACTTTTTTCTGTTGATCTTTTCTTAGAGGTTGTCACAGGAATGAGGTTCCAAAACCACCCCTCCTATTCTATCAGAACAGTACCATTTTGGGGCTTGTTTTACATTTGGGCTTCTCTAAGATTTTCATTGAGTTCTTTATTTTAATTTTAAAAAAAAGCTTTAAAAGTATCAAATTATCTTTAAATCCCCTTTCAGCCCTAATAATTAATGATCTAATATTTTATAATGCTGTAATTACTATTACAATGGGAGAAATTTTAAGGTAGCATTCATATTTAGGTCTTTTACAATGAGCTTACATTGTGGAGTTAAGTGTTACTGGGGGATTGGGTTCTAAAGGCAATTGTTAAGGCAAAAACCAAATTTAGTTAGAATTAGCCTTAAGATTTCCTTAAGTTGCTTTTTCTTTGGTAACAGCTTTATTGAGGTAGAATTCAGATACCACATGATTCACCCACTTAAAGTGGACAGTATATTCACAAGGTCATGAAATAATCACCACAATCATTTTTAGAATGTATCACATGTATAAAAGGTTAGGTGGGAGTACTAGGAAAGCATAGCCTAGTAGTTCAGAAGTTGCTAAGAAATTCATTGGAGGGATCTGGAAAGCAAGCTATGATGAAGGAGGCAAACTAGTGGTCCATAGGCTGAGTTCAACAATTGTCTTTAGAACCTAATCCCCCAGAAACCCTAACCCTCAAAAGAAATCCTGTATCCATTAACAGTCACCCTTCAATTTTCTCCAACTTCACTTCAGCCTTAGGCTACCGCTAATCTACTTTCTGTACTTAAAGATTGACCCATTTTGGACATTTCATATAAATGGAATCATATAATACGTGGTCTTTTGTGAATGGTTTCTTTCACTTAGCATGATGTCTTCAAGGTTTCTCCATGTTGTGATATGCATCAGAACTTCATTCCTTTTTTCAGCTCAGTATTATTCCATGGTACCACATTTTTATATCCATTTATCAGTTGATGGACTCCTTAAATTATTCTTAAATCACTGAAACCTGGGCTCATGGATGCTCAAATGCCAAAAATTAAGTTCTTTTGTTTTCCTTTGTATTTAGGGAGCTGTCCTGGCTCCCCTTGGAAATGGAGGCTGGAGTATAATTTGAAGAAGAAAGGGCTATTTTATATTTTGTTGTCGAGCACTTAGAGTTGAATTTGTGTATGCTTAGTGTGAGTGTGTGCGTTTTCATGAGCTTAGACTATAGTCTACCAATGTTGCTCAGACTTTAGTGTACAGCATAATCCTATGGAGAACATATTAAAACATTGATTCCTAGGCCCCATGTTCAGAAATTTTGACTCAATAGGTTCCAGGCGATGTTGGTATTGCCTATCTGTGCACCACACTTTGTGTAGAAGGCACTATATTACTTTCCTAATCAGAAAAATAATACAGTTGTTGCCTGCACTATGAAAGATTCCTCTGGTACTTTCATGATGAATACTCAGAGAAACTGCTGTGATCTGTTATGACCACCAGAACCACTATGTGTGGGCTACTCCTAGGGGCCAGTCACTGTGCTAAGTGAGAGTTCTCTCCTGCCATTCTCTCCCATAGTTCTCGTAGCATACCTATATCTGTGCTTTTGAAGAGTATTGACTAACCCTTACTTAGAAGCCACTTTATTAGCCTTGTTTCAACACACAACCCTTGATGTCTTGTTCCATTCTCCTAGCTCCTTTTAACTGAAGGCTGAAAACTTCAGTGCCTACATGGGATCAGTAGAGCAAGGCAACAAAGCAGGCAATGAGAAATTCAGAAAAAAATAGATAGCAGGCCATGGCCAACTGAAGAGCTCATAAAAGAAAGAGAAGGACAGTAGTGTTGTTTGCTTTGGGGGAGAGCAGCCCCACACTTCTTCATTTTCTGACTCTTCAAAAGAAGCCAGACATCCAGAATTTGATATAATTTTCCCCAAGTATTATTACAAACATACTCATTAATTTTTAAAAAGATTTTATTTATTATTTTTCAGAGAGAGGGGAAGAGAGAGAGGCAGAGAGGGAGAGAAACATCAATGTATGGTTGCCTTTCACCTACCTCCAGCTACAGACCTGGCTGGATACCTGGCTTGCAACCTGGTTATGTTGCTCTGGCTGGGAATCTCATTAATTTTTTTAAATGGTAGCTAACCATAACAGCAGACTCAATTTAGCCTATGGGCCACCAGTTGGTCACTTTTGCTATAGCTCCCTGGTCCCTTCAACTGGTTTGTTAGCAAGCCCTGGGCTAGTAGTTTTATGCCTGTCCTATGTCTCCCACCTAATCTTTCATGCAAATATTTTTTACATCTAAATCTTTAATTCCTTTTTCCCTTCTTACATCTCTACCCCTGCCAACCAGCCAGTTTTTAAAAGCAAATATGATTTTTTTTTTTTTGTCTTGGGTGAGGATTTCAAGCTAGGCTTCCCGTCCCCTTCTCCCACACAGGTTGTTTTCATTTGTGAGTTCTTGTATTAAGTGACCAAAATCATGTCCTAGGATGGAAAAAAATAAATTGACTCACAGGCTGACCATAAATCTTTGACAACATCCAAGCTATCAGTGTTTCATGCCAATAAAGTCCATTTAATTTTTATGGGCTGGTGATGACTAACTCTGTAGGGAAATTTTGGGCTCTTGGTTTTTCTCAAGGCTTTTAGTCAAGGTTGAGCAAAAGAAAGTGACTATGGAAAAGGTTCTCACGAACTCATTTAAAACATATCTTGCCTCTTAACACCTGCTCTGCACTAAAAGATTTCCTGCATCAGGAATATAAAAGCACAGTTTTATCACCATTATGATCATTACAGACGAACACTTATTGAGTGCATCTATGTAACAGGTATTGTACTCTAAGCATTTAACATATTTTACCCTCATTTATTCCTCATGATAAATGATGGAGTTTTTACTCCATTTTTGGTCCCATTTATAACAGCTATTTTCCAGCTTTTAGTTTTAATTTCAGTCCACAGAAATATGGAAAATTGAATTCAGGGTTAAGAGAAATTGTGAGTGGTTGTCATCCATCCCCCAGCCTCCAGGCAAGATGTGATTTTACTCTTTATGGAACTCTGAGAGAAGAGAAAACAAACCTGTTTAAAATCATTAAAAAAAATTTGTTAATGAAGACTCCTTGTCCTCTTTCAGTGACTCCTTTTGGTAATAATCTCTAAGATCAAGAATTCTTCTATTTGATGAACAATCCACAAATCATTAGACTTCATTTGGAATTTTATCTGGAATTCCATCTGGAATTTTATTTTATTACCAATTGAGATTTAAAAATAGGTTATTTATTTATACAGGGGCCCTCCTTTTATAGTATACATAGCTCTCTCTGAACACCCCAGAGTACTGTTCAAAATGGGAAATAGTATGTGTGTGTGTGTGTGTGTGTGTGTGTGTGGTTCAAAGACACATCAAAACACAACTACATAAAATATCTGCCTCGTGTCTCTTTAACTCAGTATTGTTATTCAGGGCTGGGATCATATTGTTATTATTTATTTTCAGTTACTACTTAATTGTCCATCAACCATGAACTAAATAGTGGGGCAAGAAAGCCAGGGGCTTCTTTTCCTATGGACTAGGTAGAAGAGTTGATATGTCAAGCCCTAAACTTCCTATTTTTACACAGCTCTTCACTGAACTACCCATCTTACGCTCTCCTCTTTGTGACTGGCTACTGAATTTATTGTTGTTGGACATGAACAACAATCATGAAAGAAAAAGTGTTATTAATTAGTCATTAATTTATTATTTTTTCTTTACAAGTAAATCAAAGGTAATGATAGTGCATGTATTTGTCTGAGGATACACACCCAGAAGTAAAGAAAAAATGTGTGTGTGTGTGTGTGTGTGCATATGCACGAGTGCACATATGTAATAGAAACATCATGGGTATACGGGTGGGTAAGGGGTAGATTTACGGCTATCTATATCTGTTAATCATGCAAATGGCTTTTGGGTAGTGATGTCAAGGACCCCCTGAAACAGGCTATTAGATAACATAGACAATTAAAAAAAATTTATTCATTATTTTCAGAGAGAAGGGTAGGGACAAAGGAAGGGAGGGAGAGAAGCATCAATGCATGGTTGCCTTTCATCTACCTCTTGCTAAGGACCTGATTGGAGATTTGGCTTGCAACCTGGTTATGTGCCCTGACTGGGAATCGAACCAGTGACCTTTGGGTTCAAAGGCTGGCGCCAATCCCCTGAGCCACACCAGCCAGGGCTTCTTTTGATTTTTTAAATCAGATTCTTTGATGGTCTTGGTTGGTGGTATTATTGAGTTGTGTATCTTTGCTGGTTTTCTATCTAGTTCTGTGAAGTGAGAGTGATATTGTTGTGTCTACACATATAATTGTAGATTTGTTTATTTCTTTCAGTCCTTTTGTTTTTATTTTTTAATGATTTTATTTATTATTTTTAGACAGAGAGGAAGGGAGAAAGGCAAAGAGGGAGAGAGATGTCAATGTAGGGTTGTCTTTCACCTGCCTTCAGCTACAAACCTGGCTGGAGGCCTGGCTTGCAACCTGGTTATGTTGCCCTGGCTGGGGAATCGAACCAGAGATCTTTGGGTTTACAGGCTCATGCCTTATCCACTGTGCCACCAGCCAGGGCCTCTTTCAGTTCTTTTAGGTTTTACTTCACAAATTTAGTCCTGTTTCTTGGTGTGTAGACATTTCAGATGGCTATGTTGTTTTGTTAATAAATTGATAAATGTGTTATTATATAGTATCTGTTTTTATTCTCTGGTAATTTTATTGTCTCTGATCAACTTTGCTTGATATTAATATATCTAATTCTCTCCTTTGATTAATGTTTACATGATATATTATTTTACTTTCAATTTTTATATTGCAATGAATATTTTTAAACAGCATGAATGTGAGTCATGATGTTTTAAAATCTACTTCGAAAAAACTCTGTCTTTTAGTTGGTTTAAACTATTTCCATTTAGTGTTAATTATCGATATGCTATAGCTTTTCATTTTTTTCTGCTTGCAATCTGTTTTTTCTTTTTTCCTGTGGGTTTTCAAGAGAATTTAGAAATATACTTTGATGTACCTATAGTTGTTTTTAACTATATCCCTGTACATCATTTTTGTATTTGTTCCAGGTACTACATTGTACACACATACTTTATTATAGCTTACTGTAATAACTTTTTACCAGTTCAAGTGAAAAAAAAAAAAAAGATTATTTATGAAGACATAACAGAGACAGCCTCAAACCCCATCTGTTAGGATACCATTAATATGTACCCTTGGGCACAGTTCTTCTCTATTTTTAGGTCATCTTTCAGAACCTTAAATATATCATTGAACCCTTCAACCTCTCCTCCAGAAATTCCTGCACAACTTATTTGTTAAAAAAAAAGGGGGGTTTGCCCTGGCTGGTGGCACAGTGGATAAGGCACCAGCCTATGAACCCAAAGGTTGCTGGTTCGATTCCCAGCCAGGGCACATAACCAGGATGCAAGCCAGGTCTCCAGCCAGCTCTGTAGCTGGAGGCAGGTGAAAGGCAACTGTACATTGATGTTTCTCTCCCTTTCTGCATCTCTCCTTTCCCCTCTCTCTGAAAAATAATAAAATCTTTTAAAAAAAGAAAAAAGAAAATGAGGTTTTATTTATTTTTAGGGTATCTGTTAGACACTTTTATATCCCTTGTTTTGTGTCAGGAGCTACTTTGAAGTACTTCACAAATATCACTCATTTAATTCTCACAGAAACTCAATGACTTTGTAGCTGTTATCATCCCCATTTTACAAATGAGTAAACTGTGACATGGAAAGGTGACATGACTTGATCTGGTTGCCCAGCTCCTTGGTGAGGGACTCAGAATTCCAGCCCAGGCTTTCTGACTCTGGAGTACTTCACCCTTGACCATCACATCATGCCGAAACTCTGTCCTGCTAAAGTACATTTCACCTACTTGAAATGTACTTGCCCTTTAATTATTTAGGCACTAAATTTTCTTACTCTTATGGGAAGATTCTATAATGGGACCCCCTTCTTTTTTTCAAGCAGAGTCTCTGGTGTTTAGCTCTCCCTTGGTTCTAGTTGGCTTATATGAAAATACCTTGACTATGCATTTAGCAAAGGTTCTTATCCTTTGCTAAGGATAAGAGGTCCAGGGCTGTTGGGGGTCAGAGGGCCCTGTAAAGGTATTTTACAGGATTTGAGGATGAATATGACCAAGCCTGGTATCTTCTTCTGGGCCAAAACCACACAAGGAAAGAAGGGAAACAGTCAAGGGTGTTCAGTCAAGCCGCATAGTTTGGATGCTTAGAATCTGGTATCATCTGTGCCACCCATGATGACTCACTTCCAGGCAGTCCCTGCCTCCTTATGGGCTGGAGCTTGGTCTTGACAGCAAGGAATTTCAACAGGAATGGATGTCACCAACTCCTTATACAGTCACAAAACCACTTCTGTTGAGTCCAGAGCCATGGAGCACCCACACTGCATTCCTTCCCGCCTGCAAAGCTTCTGTGGCTTCCGCAACACCCTAAGAAAAAGAGAAGAGGAGAGCCATGGGGGAAGACAGGGCATGGAGGTGAGGAGAGGAGGGTAGAGGAGAGGAAAGAAGAGATGGAGAAAGGGAAAGAGGAAAGAGAATCCTTCCTATTAAACCTCAAATCATCCAGCAACCTCTTGACTGCTCTTTCTGACTCCCCTCTAATATATGTTTCACATATTGGACACTAAAGCTCCTTCTCAATGTCAGAATTTTGCTACTTAAGACCGTCTGTGACTTTGGATTGTCCCAAGTTCAAGTCCAAAGCATGGGGGATAGTTTTCTATCATCTGGTCCCCACTTTGCCCTCCTGTTTTGCCTCTCAACACTTTCCATATCCCCATATTCTTGTTCCTCTCACTTCCCCTCCCCTCCCTTTTCCTCCTCTCCTCCCTTTCTCTTCATTCTCTTTCTGTTCCTCTACCTCCTTAACCTGAGTTAAGACTCAGGTTAGACTGAGTAAAATTCTCTAAAACTAATATCCTCCCTCTTGCCTCCTGATTTTTATTCGTGATCTTCACTTTGCCTGGAATTTCTTCCATTCCCCTAATCTGTTGATAATTTCTTAATTTCTAGGAACCCACCTAGCTTTCCTCCAAGAGGACCATTCCCTGACTCCCCTTATGCCTCATTATCCTGTAATGTAGTAATACAACTCATGGGATTTTACCCTCCAGCCTTAATATTTTTTCTCCCATAGGACATGGCATTCTTCTCATGTTATCTCTAAAAATCAGCATGTGTGGCCCATAGACAATGCTAGCAAATAGTAGATGAATAGACAGCATCGATAGTACCCAGCCATGTAAGCTGTTCTCAACTGCGCAAGGGGTCTCAGACCATTCTCATCATGTTACAGATTAAGAGTCAGACCCAGAAAGAGGTCAAGTCATTTGTACAGAGCATGGTATTAATATTACAGCTGGGACTGCAGCCCAGACCACCAGGCTGTGAGCTTCTTGAGGACAAGAAACATAGCTTATTTATCCTGTGACTCCAGTACCCAGCGTCATGTCTGGAAAGTAGTGGGTGCCTAATGAATGAATGTATGAGTACACTGGCACCAAGTTCTTTCCACTGCCTAGGGCAACATGGAATAGCCAGAGGTATGACAGTGGGTTTGATCACCCTAGACAACTAAACTGAATAATTAGAGCCTTGTGATTTAGATTAGGGCCCAAATTACCTGCCGTCAAGATTTACACATTAAGCTGACAATTATCAAATTGTTTTGACTTTGTGCAGTATTGACACAAATGGCATTTATTTCCTGAACTGGTGCATCGCCTTAGTCGATTTGGCATCACCTACATACATGGCCCAGATATACAGTTACCACCATTCCTAGCAGACAGAGGCCACTGCTATTTTTAAAGTTCCCCTGGAAAGTAGATGATTTGATTCCCTTGCTTATCCATTCTGATGTCACTCAAAGCTCCAGGGAGGAAAATTCCTCTTTACAGGTTGCTAAAGTTGCTTCTGTCTTGTATTTGGAATGCTTCTCTCTCCAACAGGTCAGATGACAGCTGATAGGATAGGCTTCTGCCCAGTGTCGGCCCAATATTCCTGGTGGAGTAGACAGACGGTCCAGACAAGAGGGGTAAGTGTGGTGAGAGCTGGCATAGGCTGTTGCAGGTGTGCGGGACCGGTTGGCATCGCTACTTGAGCAGCAGCCAGTGGGCTTTGGGGAGAGTTGCAGAATGGGACAATCTTGTCCATTTTTTAATACAGTTTAATACAGTCTTCAAAAAGTGGCTTAAAGTTGACAGAATTTCAAATTTTTGCTTTTAACATTTAAATAAGTTGCTCTGATGTCACAGAGCGGATACCTTTCCTGGACCTTTGATCCAATCTGTAAAATAGGCCTGATAACAATAACCATCTTAGGTACTTTTTAATATAATTCATGTAGCACACTTCATATAATGCCTAGCACAAGGTGCACAGTAAATGTTGCACACTTACATGCATACATGCATCTCCCAGGACTGTGAGCAGTAATTCTAATGGGTAAAGCAGCATCTGTACCGACATTTTCTTTGGGGACTCACATTTATAAACCTGGCTTTCTCTGTTCATATCATCTCAATCCCTCTATTGACTTGCAGCTCTGGGAATAACTGCCCAAGGTACCCCAGTTCCCCCAGGACCTCTCAAAGCAAATTTCATGCTCATTGCCATGGCTCATACTATAGCAGACTCTGCCAAATGTGGGCCCCAAATTTGGTGAAAATCATCCCAGTTATTTTTTTGACATGATAATAGAGAAAGAAAGAGAGAAAGATAATTTCCTTTATATAGGTGGAAGATAACAAGGGGACACAGGATAACCTGCCTGCCCCTTCCTGCTTCTCACTGTAAGGGCACTGACACCCAACAGAGACCTGACCTTGAGAGCAAGGGAGGCCCATAGGTTGGACAAGAGCCATTCCCAAAGCAATGGAGCATTTTAGCTAGTTTATCAGAGTAGAAAACCCTACATAAAAGTCACTTTTAAAAAATCTTGATACTCTAGTGAGTGTCAAGCAAGCACAGCATTAAAGACTGGGTAGCTCAGAGCCTGCAGGGGAGAAGGGCCAGTCCTACAGCACACAGGAGCGGGTAGGAGGGCTGTGATGATCACATCAGACAAGGCTGCACTGTAGCAGGATCTCGAAGTAAAGAAATCCCTGCTGGTCTTGGCAGCGACTTCTGGCCACATAGATCAAGGGTATTCACCAGGTCCTGGGTAAGGACTTGCTGGAGAATGGCTACCAGATCTCCAGTGACTGAAAATCACAACTTGGTATTTTGTGCTTGAATAACCTGCAATGGTTTTTATTTCATGTTTGTCATGCATACTTAGTACTTTTGTCAAGTTTAATAACATTTGAGTAGGGCAACTCATAGCTCTGTTCAAGCCAGGAATCAATTAGATAAAGATTTTCTTTATCTAACCCAGACAAAAAGAAAATTCAAGCTATGTAATATCCTTTCACCTATACAGCACCTTGTTTTATGAAAAAAATTTTTTTTTCTGTCATAATTATCACTTAGATCTCTAAGGCATGGAAAAGTGGTCTTGCCACTGATACATAAAAATAATTTTATCTATATAGCTATATATCTGTATCTATCTATATCTATATCTACATCTACATCTATATCTATATCACGTTGGTTCCACCTTCACAGCTAGATTGTGGTATCTTAGCTAGTGGCAGCTTTGTGGTGGAGGTATAGGATGTGGAGGAAGTGAGGAGAACACATGGGTCTCTTATTCCCTTAGGGACACTGGAGAACAGGAGTTACTCTGCAGTCTTTGCAGCACTTAGTCACAGTCACAGTCCTGTCTAAAGCCTAGATTACTTTGAGGGGGCATTTCAGCCTTAACTACTCATTCAAGAATGAGCAGGTTGAGCTTTGGAGAGTAAATACTTTGGGGTCCCTGAGTGGGTTCTTAGAGAAAGTCACCTGCTTGGTCATGTTATTCTGCTTGTTTTCCATAATTCTCCCCATCAGAGTACCCATAATGACACAAAGGAGAAGTTTGCTGGTCTTTGTGGGTCTGTTTACTGTGCTACTGCTGCTGCTGGCTTTGACTTCCTTCTGCCTCTTTTCGGGGAAGGGGCTCAGACTGGAGAAGTAGCTTTGACAAGATGGGGAGGACATGGGGGAGGAGCTTGGTTCCTGAGAGCGAGGTAATCTGGCAAAAATTTTGGAGCCATTTAGACACACCAAGAGGACTTGACCCATAAATCTGCCCTAGTTTTGGTGTTGCAAAGATGCACAGTGAAGTAATTAAAACATAGGCTTGTGGAACAACTCAGACTTTTCCAAAATTCCTTTACACTCAGAGCTCTATTTATGTACAAATTAGCCCAGAACTGCAATTATCCCCGTGTTCCAAGTGAAGACATGGATTTCAGAGAAGTTAGTGACTTCTCCAAAGCCACACAGTAAGTTATTAAGGAGTGGAGTCTCTCAATAATAAGTTCATGTCTTTTAATGTTTTAATTCCCAAGCACCTAACATAGAGCCAGGCCAACAGAAGTTTGTTGAATAAATGAGGCTGGACTGGAAGCCAGTCTTCTCTCTAGTATTGAAGTTATCAGATTAGACAGATAAAAACACAGGAATCCCAGATAACTTTAAATTTAAGATCAACAAGGCACATATTTTTAATATAAATATGTTCAAAATATTTTATTTCATGAAAAATCTTTCTTCTCTTCATCTCTTTGTCTCTCTATTTCTCTTCTGTTTCCCCCTTTAACAAATATATTTCAATATCTCCCTGTTTGTAGTCTTTGCTGCCAACAACTAAACTTCAGCGAAAACTTCAAATGCTAATGTTTTTTACTTTCCACTTATTGCATACTTTAATAAAAATATTTTTAATATACTTTGAGTCAAATACAAACAAACTCTGAAGAGCTTGCTCATGAAAAAGTGAAATACCCTTATTGTAATGACCCATAAGTTGATTTACTAAATAATTCTTTAACAGATCGTTTAATTCTAAAATTTGACTCGGGAGGAGCAGTGTGTTCTGCCATGCTAAATTATTATTTTGTATTACATATCAGCTTTGCCGCACACATTTGTAGTGGAACTTTTCTGTATTGAAACATTTCTAAAATATTTCCACCACAGCTACTTCATTTAATAACTTTTTTATTTTAGGATAATTGTGGATTTGTGGAAGGTTGCAAAGGGAACGTAGAAGTCATGTATACCCCGCACTCAGTTTACCTCATTGGTAATATGCTACATTAGTGTGGTTCGTTAGCCATGTGGGAAACTAACATTATTAACTGAACTTCGCATTTTATTCAGATTTTACTTTTTATTTTTCAAGAACGTCTTCTTATTTTCCTATAATTATATAGCCCCCTTATACCCGCCCTGGCAATCACCATTCTGTTGTCCATATTCATGAGTCCTTTTACCTTCCTGCTCCATTCTTACACTTCCTCAGCTGCCGCCCCAAAGCTGTCATCTGCTCTCCATCTATGAGTCTGTCTCTGTTTTGCTTGTGAGTTCAGTTTGTTCATTAGAACTTCACATTTTATTCTCAGATTTTCCTAGTTTTTCTTTCTAGTCCAGGACCCTGTTCAGGATTCCACATTACATTTAACTGTTGTATCACCTGCATCTCTTCTGGTCTATACTTTCTCTGCCTTTCTTTCTTTCTTCGTGGCCTGCAGAGTTTGGGGAAGTGCTGGCTGGGTATTTTGTAGATTGTCTCTTAGTTTGAGTATATCTGATGTATTTCCCATGGTTAGCCTGGGCTTATGGGTTTGCAGGAAAGAAGAAACCAGAGGTGAAGTACCTTTCTCAGCACACCCTATCTGGTACTTTGTCAGAGGATGAGGAATCCCAAACAAATGCTAAATGGGGTAAGCATATAGTGCTACAAAGTCTCTTTTCCCTTCAAGAAGGATAAAGCTCCAATCCTAGAGTGGGCAGGGCATTGTACCACATCAGCCTCTTTGTGTGAACATGTGTGAGGTGGCCATCCTGTCCTTTGTTCTGAATATGTATCAGAGCCAGGCCCAAGCTAGATGGAGCAAAGTGTGTGTAAAGGAAAGGAGAGGATACCATATATTACCAATATTCATGAATTCACTTAATAAGTCATTGAGCACTTCTCTAATGGCCCCTGCCACTTATTACATACAAAGAATCAGTGGGTGAAAATTTTGTTATCACATTTCATTTTATTCACAAATATCTATTGAGTACCAACTTCAATCTACTAAAGGGTAAATCTATTTCCTTACTTCCTGTATATCACTATTTGGTTATTTGTATTCTTATTTTTCTTTTCTTTTTAAAAAAAATTTTTTATCTCTATTCTAATAATTTTTAAATCCTGACCCGAGGATATGTATTGATTTTAGAAAGAGAGGAAGGAGTAGGGGAGGGGGAGGAAGACAGAGAAAGACAGAAAGAAATACTGATTGGTTGCTTTCCTCTACGTGCTGACTGGGAATTGAACCTTCAACCTAGGTATATGCCCTGACTGGGAATCAAACCTGAAACCTTTCGGTGTGTGGGACGATGGTCTAACCAACAGAGCTACCTGGCCAGGGCTATTCTAATTTTTGAATAATGAGACATTGTCTTCCACT
Organism: Noctilio leporinus; assembly: GCA_004026585.1. Taxonomy (NCBI): domain Eukaryota; kingdom Metazoa; phylum Chordata; class Mammalia; order Chiroptera; family Noctilionidae; genus Noctilio; species Noctilio leporinus. Next base: position 184,785 of record PVIW01001431.1, on the reverse strand, counting down.
TCTGCTGCCTCAACTTCTCAAATTTGAATGCTTTATTAACGTTTTCAGTTCACAAAGGTGAATTTCCATAGTTATTACTTCAATATACTTAAGACGATCAAAATGTATTTATATAAGTTAGAACATTTTAATCAGTATTTTGTGATTCCATTTTATTTATAAAGTGCAGTTATAAACTAGAAGAAACATAGGGCCCTGCCTGTGGAAAAGCCATAAAGTAAATTGTGAGAAGATGGAAAAAATAAGTTATTGAGCCCTTATCATGTGGTTACCACTAGACTACTTGGATATAAAAGAATATCTAACACACCACTCCTGACCTCGTAAACTTCAGAGTCTAAATCAGAATCTCTCACTACAAGAAAATGAAAATTGGACTTGCTAAGCCTGATCACAATAACATGTATATTCTGGGGAAGGAGTCCATGGCATTGAATCTGAATGGGAGCCAAACAAACCCACCGGCTTCCCACTTACCACACTCAGACTTCTTGCCCAAACCCCAACACAACCCGGGAGTAACTGCCTGCTATGAGGAGCAGTAATGATGAGCCAGGGTTTACAGCTGGCACTTGGTGGTGGAAAAGAATCATGGATTTTGGCTCTTGTGGTATTTTTTTCTTTTGCGTACATATGATAAGTTATGACAATCTACTGAATCCTTATGACAGACATAAATAGTAGTGAGATATATATATTTCATGTAATTTTCTCTCATTTTCATGGCTAGGCCTCTTCCGGTTTGGGCCTTATGACAGCTTGGTATTGGATGCAGTTCGTGTTTCATTAAGGGTTTGCTCTGAGCATTCAGGATCCTTCACCCCATTAGGAAAATTAAACATTTCTCACAGAAAACATGGGCCTGGAAACATTTATTCTGCAAATGTGATTAGCCATGTCCCCTGTTGTTCTGAGTGGACTGCTGTCTGGCTGTAGATCTCTTTTGCTGGGTTCCAATTTCTTGTGGCCTGGGCTGGACCCTGGGGAAGACGTGGTGCCCTTTAAAACAAGAAGGCAGCCTTGGTTATATCAAGATTGATGTTCCATGTGCAACTGTGGAATCAAAAAATATCAGAGCTGAATGGAAACACAGGGATCGCCTGAGTTAGGACCTCTCACTTTACAATGTAGAAGTGAGTTTCATGGCAGAATGAACTCCAGAATCCAGGCCTTTGGATGGTTCATACATCATTCCCTTTACTCAGCCATGGATCATGGGGTGATGTCTTATTTTGCTGTCATGTGACCCAGATTAGTGCTAACTGTTAAAGGCTTAAGGGAAAAAATAATAATAGTAATGTATACTATAATGGTACTGAGAGAACACGATTCAAGAGAAATTGAGATGTTGAGAATGAAGAAATGATGGATAATGTTGATGGATAATTTGATAAACCTCTTGCCTGTAGAATATATTTCTTAATGACAAATAAATTTATGCTGGATCTTAGTTCCTGGAGGCCATCCATAGTGCTATCCTATCTGTGAAATAACCCATCAACTTGCTAACCAATCTCTATGAAAGGAGTCTGAGACAAACTTGCTTTATCCCCCTTAATTTTCTGCAAGGCCTAAGGTGGAATCTACTTTGAATTAGCAACTAAAGGAGATTTCTGATGAAGTCCAAACTCAAAACAAACAAACAAAATAAAACAAACAAACAAACAAACAAAGCACGTGAAGGCTGCCCTTTTTGTATTTTCTGACAAATTTAAGTTTCCTGTACAGGAACCTTCATTATTGTTACCCTGTCTTTCCTAGAAATAAGCCCCATATTTAATTTATCTATATAATGAATGGTTCAATTATGTGATTCCAGGGAAATGTATGAATTTACAACCCATAAAGTTTGATGTTGCCTATGAGTGAGTACTCAGAATTCCATCTTCCCCTTCTTGGAGGGCAGCAGAGGCTCTGTCCCTTCATTCAGAGGTTGGGGGAAGAATCTCTGCTTCCTGAAATTCATTTCAGACCTAGGTACTCAGCAAAGAAAGTTGGGGTCCATAAAATGTGTCTGGTACATACCAGCCAGAGGCGTATGGCTTCTATCTTTATTCTACCCCTCCTGAATATCCTTCCTGATTCTCTAATTGCAATTCCTAGTTGCAGGGGATCTCCTTGCTCTGATTAGGAGTTTTCAAATGAGGCAAGATAGAGTTTCTTTTGCTGCTGCTGGATGGCAGAACATGGTTCTGATTGCAAAAGAACCTTTGGCTCAACCCTATAGGTGAGGCAGTGTCCATAGTCCTGAGGGGGTGAGGGGCCACCTGTGGCCTGACCAGTGTAGACAGGTAGCAAGGGGCAGAACAGGATAGTGATGAATAGTTTCTGTGATGTTTGACATAGTCTTCTTATATTGTAGAATGTTTTTTTTTTTTTTTTTGCATTAACCAAGTAAATTCTGCTCCTGGTGACAAAATGTGACCTGGTGTCCTTACTCTTTGCTGTGGGTTTGAACCTCACTCAGTTCATGGACTCAGCTGTGGATAAATACTGCATCTCTATTTTCCATATATTAAATTCACTTTAATTCCCATCTTGGAGTGTTAAAAAATCAGTATTATTTTTTACTCCCAACCCCCACTTGAGTACAGGGCTGAGCTTCCAGGATCTTACACGGGCCCATCTTCATGAAGAGTAGGAAGCCCTGGGCCTCAGTGGGCTGGCCACTCTTTCACGGCAGAGACATCAACTGTTGGGCCCCCATGGTCCTTTCAGTCTCGTCTCTCTGCTACTTGCATGGTGTGTTTGGAGCCATGGAGGAGACCTCTGGTGAGGCTCTGAATGTCAGGCTGAGGACATGTCACCCGATACAATCGTTGTCTCTTCCTCCAAGATCTTCCCATTCCTTCACACACCACCAGGGAGCTGCCCCAAGAACGCACTCTTATCCCACCCTCCTGACCTGGAGAATCCCACTGCAGGAGAGTCAATCCCTTTCTTTCTCTCCACATACCTTTCTCCAGGTGGCCTTCGCCTTCTGTCCTCAAACCCTAGTCTCTTTAATGGGTCTAGCTTCCGTAGACAATAGCAAGGCAATCCTGCTGAATGTTTCTTTTGAAGCAGCAAACATAAAACCTGCCGTATACCTGAATGGTGGGAACATAAACAAGAAATCATGTGGAAAATAAACAGATTAAAATCCAAAACCTGTCCGAAGCCACAACCCAGAATGATTAGAGATTGGGATGCAGCATGATCTCTTTTATCTGCTTTTCTCCTTTCCTTCCTTTCTTTCCCCCTCTCCTTCTGTCTTTCTAAGGTCTTTTTGGCCATAGAGAGCAGGCCATTGTAACCACCTCCACCCCATATTCTCTGGGTTCTGAGAGCCTAGCCTCCTCAGGGTTTGGTCATACAGCTTTGAGTTCTGTACTGAGTGCTTTCTTCAAACTGACCTGAGTCTCCCAGGCAACATCAGTGGCTGAAATCTTAGTTTTCCCCAGTGTTTGTTCCTTTGTTTATTTGATCATGAACACTGTCAGATGGCCTGCTCTCTCCAGGTCATGGCCTTCCTGCTTACCTCCTTCACTGACATTCCTTTCCTAGCTCCTAAAGGCATTTGACTTGATAGCAATGACTCAGCTCTTTCTATGGTGGAAGAAGGATTGACAGGTGAGGAAATGAACTTCCTACTATTGGACCACCACCTGCCTAAACCCAGAGACTATTTCTAATTTAGCACCAAATTGAAGTGAGGAGTCCTTAAATGTCTCAATCTATTAACTTTTTTTTTTTTTTTTTTCAAGAAAGAAAGGGAAGAAGAGAGAAAGAGAGAGGAAGATTGATGTGTGATTGCTTCTTGAGCACCTCAAACTGGGGACCTGACCTGAAACCTAGGCATGTGCCCTGACTGGGAATCGAACTTGTGACCCCTTGGTTCTCAGGCCGGAGCTCAATCCACTGAGCCTCACCAGCCAGAGCACAATCTCTTGACTTTTAATTGTCATTCAGGGGCTGCCTGGGGTCAATTTTACTTCTATCACTTACTAACTGTGTGAGTTTCAATAAGTTAATGCCTTTGAGAAAACATCTTCATCCATATAGTATGGGTCCTAATCACCCTACCTTAGAGGGTTGTTGTGGGGATCAGACAAGATATTGCTTGTGAAGCGCATAGACCACTGTATGGCATATAATAACCTCTTGGTAAAGTTACTTATCTCCACTCTTGCCTACCTCTTCCTAATTTGCTGAGCAGGGACCAACCCTCGGCAGTACGGGTTTTATAGAGTAATTTCAGAGTTCATAAAACATAGAGTGACCCGCATGCCTTGCTGAGAGTGGACACTCCCATAGAGCCTTCTTCCCAGCCTTGATGCCTATTCTCTCCTTAATCTCATTCACCCACAGACTTCCTGTGGTACTTCACCCAGAGAGGAGCATGTCACCATCAAAGACTTTTCTTTTTTCTTTTCTTTCTTTCTTTCTTTCCATCTTTTGATTTAACTTTATTGTATTTTTTCCATTACCATTTAGTCCCCTTATGCCCTCCATTGCCCCAGCAATCACACACTGTTGTCCAGATTTCCAGAGGGAACAGGGCAGAGAAAATTTCTATTAGTTTCCTAGGGCTGTTATAACAAATTACCACAACTGGGTGGTTTAAGAACAACAGAAATCTATTCCCTCACAGTTCTGAAGGCTTGAAACTTAAAATCAAAATGTTGGCAGGCTATGCTCTCTCTGGATGCTCTAGGGGAGAGAATCTTTCCTTGCCTCTTCCTAGCTTATGATGGTTTCTGACAATCCTTGGCATTTGTTGGCTCAGAAGTGTTATTCTTTTTCTTTGACTCTCATCTCTTTGTAGTCATGAAAATTAAGGGCTTGCAAATTTGTTGAGATTAGAATATGATTTTTGCATCGTCTCAAGGCCAGTCATGCATTTGGCTATTAGAAAGTCGGGGGAAATGGTAGGGCTTCTATTCTGTAGAATTGATGGTAGAATTGGAAGGAGCAGGTGAAAAAATGGTCTGCTGCTTTGAGGACTATTACCTATTTAACAGGCATGGTTGGTTCTCCCAACTTACTTTTCAGTCCTGTTCATTCCTTGGCTCATTGTATAGTATTACCTGAGTACTGAGATTTGGACCATGACTCTCTTTGTTTTCCTACATTTTGTTTTCTCTCTCAATTGGATATTTACCTTTTTCTAATCACTTGGGGTTAGTGGCAATCTCTCTTTAAATCTACCCCGTGGGTATTCTGGGAGCAGTAATGACCAGATATTCAAAATCTGATGAAAAGAAGGTGTGAGCTAACTGGCACTGTCCAACTGGAAAAGTAAGAATGACTTCCAGTCTACCCAAAGCTATCCATGCAGGGGTGCTGATGGATACCTCACCACCAATGGAATGCAGGAAGGCTGGCCAATGAGGAATGGTTGTCAGCTATAAGGATGAGAGTGGTGGGAGAAATACTGCATCGATTATGGCAAACTCACTTTTTCCTTCTACCCCAGAATTCAGTTTTTTATCCCTTTATCCTGCTGGACATCAAGTAGGACATCTCCTCCATTTTTCTTAATCCAATTCTTCTTTTTCATAATGCCTCCTTTTTAAACAGTGAGAATTATCTGGCTTCACCCATATATGAGTGTGATATATGTCTGAGTACTTCCCTTGACCTCTATCTTTCCTCATTAATACCTATCTGAGATGTTTTCCCTCTTGGTAATCTTTTAGAGTTAGATGGATTTCTTTGAACTTAACCTCTTGGCTTTATATGATCCTTTCTGAATGATTATGGTCTAACCAATCAGAATTTTAGGAGCTATAATTTCTCAACTTCATGGTCAGTCTTCCAGCTGCAATGGGAAAGCCTAAGGCATTAATATCTCAATTTCAAAATATGTAATTCCTCCCTCTTGTACACTCAGTAGGACTAAATGGGACCAATTGACTACATGGTCCAGGAGACATCTGTGCTGCCAAGTTTGGGTCAGGAGAGAAGTGAATCTCTCTACCCCCATGTTGATTGGCTCTCTTAGCATAGTATGTCATGAGTAGAAGCTACTGCTGCTGCTATAACTATGACGCCATCTTTGATGTCACCAGGGCACATAAGAAAGCCTCATGTCTGCCTGCCAGCATCTTCTCATTGGGCTCAGTTCCAGGTGATGAATAGGCTATCATGTGATAGCATTTTTTCCTTTTTCTTTTAAAACCTACTGTTCTCTTTGCTGTTTGTTAACACACTATTTAGATTTCATGAAATTCTCACTTTTATTCCTTGCTTAACTCTATAAAGTTTCATTGTACCTGGGTAAAAAATGCAGTACATTACTAGTTAGAGAGAATGGGGCTGAATGTATTTTACTATCAACCCCACTTTGGGGAACCATCAAGGAGTTCTCTCTGTCCTTCTCCCTAGCATATTGGGGTTTATAGTGCAGTATACATTAAATAATGGGTCATGATATCACCAAAATGTACATAGAAGACAGGAACTGTGGGAAGCACATAAGTGAAAGGAGGAGAAATAGGAGACTTTATAAAACTTGTAAGTTCTCTAAATCCTCTGTGATAAGTCTTATAGCTTTTTGGTTCTCCCAGTCTTAGAAGGTTGTCATTCTAACTCCTTTAGCTTGATGACCTTTTGGTATTTCTGATGACTTAGACCCATCTCACTTGAGGTGCAAGTCCAAAGCCTAATGCTGGTTGACTATCTGAGAAGCTGTGTGACGATTCTACCAATGCTGCTTCCTGGTTTTCCTTACATACCATTTGGGCATGCTGAGATTAGTGGGTCATATGTTTCTGTCATAACTCCACATCCTTTCCCACATTTAGCCTTCCTCTTCTGCCTCCCAGGTGGGTGCATAGACAGTCCTAGCTGGTACTTCAGTAGAAACCAGAGTACAAATATATATGCCTACAGATGTCCAGATACATATGCATGGAAACAACCATAATCACCAATGAATGATCTCTGCTGGATTTCGTGCTCACTTTTGAATGGACAGAATTATAAGTCGATGCCTTTACTTTCTCTGGCTAGAAACCAACTGATACTTATGCTGGTGGAATTCCCTGTGCTTGTGTAAAGAGGAAAATAGAAGGCATTCCAAATGTCCTCAACTCAACTCCATGAATACAATAATTCCCAATCTTTCTAACTCTCCAGCTGTATGTTGGCTCTCTTTCATTGTTTAAAACGCTACATCTACACTCTGCTACTTGCCTTATAGTCAATCTTGAAGTCTTGTTGAGCAAATTATGAATGAAGAGGGCTCCGTGAAGTCTGTATATAAAAAAAATTTAATTAGAAAGCTACAATTTGGGGGAGTGTAAGCAGCATTTGTATTTTAGAGTGGAAAAAGGAAATTGCTGACAGGGCTCCTTCATTTGTTTCAGCAAAACCCTATTTTGTAAGCCTTAATTTTTCAGACACCAAGTGGGCAATTACCTCCTATGACAGAATTTTCTACCTGCTAAGCCAACGAGGTGTCACAATGTTGATACTGATGTATCTTTAAATAATGTCTTTGTCCAAATATTTATTGACCCAATGTTCAATATCCAAAAAGTTGCTATTCATTTTGTGTGTGTGTGAAATGTAGATATTTTATTTAAGGCCAAGTATTGCAGTCGGGACAGTAATGTCTTCTGACTTTATTTCATGCAGGAGAAAAGACCATGAGAGTAAGGTGCCAAGGGAGTACCTCAACCTAGCCCAGGTCTAGTGTTAGTTTAGAATGGATAAGCCAGCATTTGCCAAGCATACTGTGGACCATTATTATTGTGCTCAGATCCAATTATTGGGGTGTAAGGAGTGATTGTGAGGAGCCGGGGAGTTTCCTGGGAAGGAAATGAACATTTCTAAAGAATAACGTATCTTCTTCTTCTTCTTTTTTTTTTTTTTTTTAACTTGTACTACTGTTTCCTTGGAAAGACACTTCCTATAGCACAATTAAGGAAAATGGTATTTCTCAAGGAGAGTAAAGTATTCAGGAACCAGAATTAAGGCAGTGCAATGAAGACAGGGCAGGCCAGGCCATAATCATTTGGCAAATTACCTTATGAGTTGAAGCCTCATTCCTGTCATACCTTCAGCACCTATTAAAGAAAAATATCAATTTTACACAGAAACAAAATGATCTTTTCTAGCTAAATTTTGTTTAAGAAAAAAAGCTTTAAGTGTCTGTCAGGACATAAACCAAAGCTTGTTTTCAGTAAGTGTTCATATGTATTACAGGACTCCAAATGTGTAAAGTTATAAGGAATTCTCATAGGCATCTTTCTTTTGCTCATATGTACCCATATTACTATTGGGAAAAAGAGAATTTATTAGTGAGGTGATATTCTACTCAGCACCTTCTGGAAATGTCTGAGCACCCCTGCCCAAGAAATAGAATCCAAATGATAACACACCTAAACTCTATGAAACATATATATCCTCCACTACCTATAATCCCAGCCTCGATGAGTGCATGTCCTGTTGACAGAGATTTAAGGATGTGTTGTATATCCCATGAAACCAGGAAAAGCCATTTTATCATCCCTTGGCTTTAAGTGGGAGGGTGAATGCATTAGATAGAAGTGGGGGTGGGGTTAGACTGAGAGACAAAGCAGATCAGTGATATGCCAGCTGCAGTGATACTGAAATGTTTGAACAATGATGATCACCAAACATCTTTGTAGGTAACTGGGTCAGTTGCTCCAGTTACACAACTCAGGAGGAAGCTGAGTTTCATTCATCTTGCTCTCATCCAGGGCACCTAACACAATGTATTGTGTGTTGTTTAAACAGCTGCTCAATAAATGGTGAATGTTGAATGAAGTTCCCTAGGAACAAAAGCGGCCCTTTGGTGGTGGGTAGAGAGGTGCTGGTGTAAGGGTACTGGTTAGAAGGCAGACATACTTAGAGGAAGAAGGATCAACAGACTGACACTTTGCCTCCTCCTTTCCTCTTTCATGCATGCATAGTGCTTGAATTTTTCAAACTATTTCAGCAACAAGTCCTTTTCTCTTGTATTCATCCATCTTTATAGTAGGAGCTCTTAGGATAAGTTAGAAAACTCAAGAAGGAACCCAACAAAGCTTGACAGATTTATTTAAATGTCAGCTCAAAAGGTAGAAAAATAAACTGGCAAAAAACACCTGTGTGAGATTGGGCACCCTTCTAACAGTAGAGAAAGCACTGAAAATTAGTATGGGCAATATCTATTAAAATTTAAAATGTATATACATATATAGCCTTTTACCTCCTATTTTATATCTCAGTATCTTTCTAGAGATAAACTCATCCAAGTTCACAGGGCACCAGACAGGGGGGTTACTGCAGCCCCCTATTACAAGAAATGACCTAAAATTCATCAGTAAGGTCAATGATAAATAAGTAATATAGCTTTAAAAAATTAAGGTAAAGCTTTATAAGACATGGGAAAAAAGACAAATTTAATGGAAATAAACCAAACATCTACAGAGCAATATATGCAGTATGGTATAATTTATTTAAAAATTAAAAACCAGTCTGGCCAGGTAGCTTAGTTGGTTAGAGAATCATCCTGATACATCAAGGTTTCAGTTTCAATCCCTAGTCAGGGCACATACAAGAATCAACCAATGAATGCATAAATAAATAGAACAACAAATCTCTCTTTCCCCTCCCCACTTCTCTTACTCTCTCTCTAAACTCAATAAATTAAAAAATTAAAGAAAATAGAATAGCAGTTCTAACCCCCAATACCCCTCATGTGCTCTTTTTATATATTTCCATAAATGTAAATGCACAGAAATGTTTCAAGAAGAATTCATGTGCAATAACAGTAGTTAATCTGGAGAGTTATAAAAGGAAAGCGATCATGGAAAACCTTAGCTTTATCTGTAGCATCTTAATTCTTCATAAGAGGAGTATTTCACAAATCACCCTTGTTAATTAAAAATAAATTAAGCTGTAAGGAGAAATCACCTGAGATAATAAATAAGACTAGAAAGTGGGGGCAGATGAAGAGATTTATGCCTATGGCTTTGTGACTCATAGTCACACTTCTGAGTGAAGTCAGTGGACAAAATGCAGAGATCAGGTGGGTAGGTTCAATCAAATGTAGTGGGTGTGATGTAATTGGTAACCTTCTCTCTGGGAAAAGAAGCTTAAGTCAGTTTCTCTTGGATAGGACTCAACCTCTTGAATAGAAGTGGAGACCTTAGGAAGATAGGAAGTGTGTTAGTCAGAATTGTGGATGCTCCCATTACTTCTAGGTGGTCTAAACTTATACCAGGGACAGAACCTAAGTTCATTCTTAAATGAGAAAATTAGAATTTAGAGAATTAGGCAACTCTTCCCAAATCACACAGTTTAAGTAGGATTCAAATTCAGGCATCTGACTCTAGAGCTCATAACTTAATTATTAAGGCACATTTTTATTAAACATATAAAAGCCAGTGGTAGACTCATTGTAATGAGCAAACAGAGAGGTGGAAAAGATCAGACCAGGTGAGGGAAGGAGCTATAGGTTGGGTGATGTTTCAATTGGGTTTTGAAGAATGGATAGGACTTTTATGGGAAGAAACAAGGAGGCTGTTCACAGCATGTACTGGAAATAGTAGATACAAATGCTTAGAAGCTGTGTTGGAGAAACAATAAGAGATGCGTATGAAGAGAATAAGCACACAACCTGTGGAATATGATAGAAGGTGAGAGCTTGGGATGGTTGGGGGTGGAGAAGAAAATGGCAGGAATACAGGGTGAAGGGTCTGTGAACTTAGTAAGTGGTTGGGATTTGGACTTAGGCAATGCAAACTTGTGAAAGGTTTTAGGTAGGGAAGTGAATAATCAGATTTGCCTTTTAAAAAATGGAGGAATGATTAGCTCAGGAAAAGGCTAGAGGCAAGGAGTTAGTATTTGGCATCTCTATCAATGTAGTCCAAGGCAAGTGGAAAGTTAGGAAAACAAAACAACAAGCCTTTCCCACTTTCTAGTTCTTCCTGAATAATCCAGTTTTATGCCTTAAAGGGTTGCCCTCAGTTGTTGTAGACACAGCATGTGAGGTGACCTATGAACATTCCAAAAGTTGAAGCATTCATTCATCAGAGAAAACTCAGTTTGAAGACTTGTTGCTTTCATCTTCAGTGACACTGAATGCCCTTGTGGAAGCAAGGGGGGAAACCCTTTACATTTTGTAACAGGAGCAATCAATCCGTTGTCATATCTGTCTTGTATCCTGAGCTCTTGGACTCATTTCCCTCCAATAGAGACAGATCTCAGAAATGGATATAGGGAATACAGTCAATGATAGTATAATAACTATGTATGGTGCCAGGTGAGTATTGGGAATATAAAAAAAAAAAAAAAAGAAAGAAAGAAAGAAAGAAAGAAATGGGAGAAATTGGGAATGTCATCAGTGGAGGAAGGAAGTGAACTGTCCTGGAGATAGGCAGCCTGCCTTGCATGAGAGCCACAGAGCTTCTGAGTTGTAAAATAACGAGCTTCTGAGTTGTAAAATAACCTTTCCTCTAATCAAAGCTTTGTAACTTGGGGAAAGCATTCATATGCTTGATCTCATCTGATTTGGATGAAAGCTGCCATTCACACCTCTGTCACAGGAACCAAAATACCTTGTGACTTCACTGAGCAAGCTGGCTGAGGGGTGTGAGGAGCTCAAACACAAAGGTGGCTAGGAAGGTGAGGAGTGAAGAGGAGGCCCTGGGACTGTCTCTATTCTGGGAGGAAGGAGGCAACTATTGGCTGATGAGTGGGAAAGAGCCTGGGAAACTAACAAATGGAAAACTCCTGGGAATTCTTACACTGCTCATTTGATTCCTCTCCTTAAGCCATATCCGATTGGGATAGAAGGTGAGAGGAAGGCTCTTCAGATCCTGGAGCTAGCTTTCTTTCATAGAAAGCTGATTCTGCTTCCATTAGGTTTTTCTGTTTGTATGTTTTTGTTTTTAAGATTCTTATTTATCATTTTTAGAGATAGGGGAAGGGAAAGAGACAGAGAGGGAGAGAGACATTAATGTATGGCTGCCTTTCACCTGCCTCCAGCTATGGACCTGGCTGGAGACCTGACTTGCAACCTGGTTATGTGCCCTGGCTAGGGAATTGAACCAGCAACATTTGGGTTTGCAGGGTGGCACTGTGCCACCAGCTAGGGCTACTTCCATAAGTTTTGATGTTTAACCAGTTCTCAGTATTTTTTTTTTTTTCAGCCCGATCTGATTCTTGCTGTTGTTCTTCCAATTTCATTTCCTTCCCAAGATATCTTTTTTAAAAAAAGACTGAATTATTAAATTCTCCCAAACCCCTTTTCTAGGTAAATGTGTGTATTATATGCTTTGAGGTGATGTGCTACTACTAGGAGCTGGAGATAAAACTGCAAGACAAGGTGAGAGACTAGACTATGAATTTGTTGAGAACAGGGAAGGTCATCAGCACCTGGATATTCCCCACACAGAGTCCCATACCCAGAACATTTTTGCTAATGCATATATCTTATATGGCAAATGAATAAAGGAAGGGGAAAAGGGAGAGGGAGAGGAGAGTCAGGGGTTAGAGAATAAATATAGTATCTATTTAAGCTCATACTACATGCTTTCCCCATAAGTTCCCATTCTCTAAATGGATTATCTCATTCATCAGTATACACCTAGATTTTCAAAATGCAGTCCACACAGTGGCGGGGGGTTGGGGATGGGGATGGGGGCAAGAAAACAACAAACCCAATATAGCACAGCCCTGATTCTAAACACCCAAACCAGGACTAGAAACCCACACAGAATGTGTCCCATGCACACATTCCCTGGCCTTCAGGAACTGGGTTCTTTTTTTTTTTTTTTTTAATTTATTTTATTTTTGTTGTATTACATCCATCCCCTTTTGGTCCCCTCTGTCCCCCTCCCCACCCACCCATTCCCCCCAGAGTCAATCCCACCTGTTGTCCATGTCCATGGTTCCTTTATACTAGGTTCTTGTCTAAGCTGCTCCCCTTCCTTGCCTCTGCCTCTCCCTCCTTCCAACCCCCTTCCCCCTGACCACTGAAGGCCTATTCACTGTATTCATATATTTGGTTCTGTTTTGTTTGTTGTTAGTTTTGTTCGTTATTGTCCTGTGATGGGTGAGATCATATGGTATTTGTATTTCACTGACTGGCTTATTTCCCTAAGCATAATACTCTCCAGTTCCATCAGGAACTGGGTTCTAATCTCCAATCTGCCATGTCTCCCTAGTGTGCAGGATACATCACTGTCAAGAGGAACCTTCCCATGTCTCTGGATGAAAAAGAGTAAAGATCAATTTATCCTCACTGACTTGCAGATGGAGTTAAAATGGAAGGTTCTCCTATAGGCAATTTGGAAAAGGATTGAGAAAACATGAGGCATGCCTTTGAGGCTATGGTCTCTGTGTAGGCAAAGGTGGCACCACAAAATCATTGTGACTTCTTTCATCTCTAAATTCTGGTTTCAAATTCTTGGAGCACTACTCCCAAAGAACATCAGCGAGGTTTAAAACATCTAGGGACTATTACTTTGCAAAGGGCCCTCAGAATCTGAAGCAAATTTCTTCATCCCTTTCAGGTGAAATTTCATTTTTAGGTGAGGGGAGTCATTTAGAGCTAAAGTTGGTGAATAACATCAGTGACTAAACTGTCACTGTCACTTCTGAGTGAAAATAGCATAATAGTATACGTGTGCACATGTGCACATACTGTAGTTCAAGATTTGGAAAGATTCCAAAAATGGATTGCACCGTAACACTGTATAAAAATACGTGCAAACTTTGCCAGGTTGAAGGGTGACACTTATTTGGAAGAATGCACCAGTAAAAGCAAAATTAGTCTCTGACCCAGGTATAAGCACAAGGGCACATGGGAGAGTATACCACAATTATTCTGCACACTTAGCACAGCATGGGTATCTAGCAGCTTTCAGAATTTGACAGCTGTGCTTCTCTTGATTATGACCCACTCATTCTTCTTTCCCTCATACCATCATGTCTGCCAGGATAAGCCTAACATCATTGACTCTTTTCCTTCTGCGTGTCCCAAATACATGTATTTTGTGAAAGCCCTAGGGAAAATAATTAAGGATTCATGAGATGAGCCCCAACAAGTATAATTTTTTCAACAATCTTTTCTCCCCACCCTCTTCACGTCTCATTTTCTCTTCTCTCAGGAGTTCCAGAAGAGGTTCGATTATTATTCTATTAAATGATAATTCATGATTTTCAGCTCTTGCTTTTTTGACCATGTTAGATATAGAACTGTGTTTGCTCAGGGAAAATGGGTCACAGATTGCTGAACTAGCTCTTCACCATGCAGTGGTTAAGAGCTGTTTGTTTTTCAAATACCTTAATTGTATGGTCTACCAGAAAAGAGCGGCAGTGGAAATTATACCTCTGGACTAAATGCAACCAGATGTACAAAAACAACACGGCATTTGAAAAAGATAAATGCCCCACAATCCCCCTGTGGTTGGTTTTATCGCCAGTTAATTTTATAATGGGCTCTTTTGGAGCAGTGGAGAGAGTCTCCAGGACTAGGAGTGGTTCCTCAGCAAAATCCGGGCAGCCTTCAGAGGGAAGGGTCCTCTCTGCTGCCTGCTTGGGTAGAATTTGAGGTAAACAGTTTGGTTTGGGGGCTGGGGTAATGGGTGGAGTTAAAGAGAGGGTGAAATTCTAAGCTGAAGAGAATCAACACACCCCTCTTTGCTTTATATTTCTCATTAGGATTTATTTGCTAGATGAAAAACAAGAGCCTGGAGTTGGTAATGAGAGCTGAGAATGTGGGAAGCATGGCATTTAATGACCTGCTTGGTTATCTGCTGGTGAAGGTTCCAGAAGCCAGATTTGCTTTGGGGAGAATATTTCATGTTATGTGAGGGTCATGGGGACTCAGCAATGGACTAAGGGTGAGGCTGGTCCCTGGATCTTTGTTCCTCTTCCCAGACGATAGGGCCATAAACCAGTCCTTGTGAGGATGCCTTAAAATACAGGAAACCAGGCTGCTGGACTGCTTTCAGTCCATAAGTAATTATATATACCATTTCTTGTAATATATAATAAACATATTGGATTCATGGTTGGACAATGATGGAGATGTGGGGAGAAAAGTCTAGAAAGAAATGTAAATTGAAGACCTCATTGACCCTGTTCTCATGAAGCAGCTGTGATTTTCTGGGAATGGTTGAAAGATCTCATCATTTTGGAAAAAAGGGCTCTGTATCTGCCCCACCTCCAACTCTGCCACCATCACCACCAACAGAAGCCCTTGAAAATGAAGGACAAAAAATATAAGGTGCCAGAATATATCGGTTGTAAGAGAGAAAATTGATGATTTGAAAGAGTGAAACTTGTAAAACCTTGAGGTGTTAGTAGGCTGGTAGAGTTCAAATAAATGGTCAAATAGCTAACTTTTCTACTTTCCTTCTAGAAGAGTTTCAATCATTGCCTTCTCTCTCCATGCCTGTGCAATTTAATATTCACAGATTTCCAGTAATTACTTCATGTAACTCCTCATTCCCTTCATGAAATCTCCTTTCCCTGAAAATTTCTCTAAAATCCTAGCTCATAAGTTCTCTCCTTCACCAGAAAACATCAAGTTATATACCTTAAATAGTTCCAGTTTATTGTATGTCTATTAAATATTGACAAAGCTGTTTAAAAAAGCTCCGATGAGTTTTAGTCATATTGGGTCACAGTCTTTTTTAAAAAAAAAAACTTTAACTTTAAAATAATGAAGTAAATTTGCATATAATTAAATGCACAGCTGTTCACTATAAAATTTGATGAGTTTTGATAAATGTATCCATCTGTATCATTACCATTCAAATCAATATTCAGAACATTTTAATCATTTAAATTTTTTTCTTCATGCTTCTTCCATTGAAACACCATACCCAATTAAAAAAAAACCCAAACACTTCTGATTTTATCACACATAATTCTGCCTGTTTTTAAGCTTTAGAAAAGTTTGTTAATAGTTTTTATTGTTTTTAGCCTTTCCCCTCTCTTTCAACTTAATATTTTAAAAATTTATTCTCATTGTTATAGTTATTATTTTTATTATTCTATAGTATACCGCTTTATGAATAACCAACAATTTGTTTATTCATTTTCTGATCATAGATATTTGGATCAATTATAGTTTTTAGATGATATAAATAAAGTTGGTAAGAACATCCTCAAAGAGCTCTTTTTGTAGTTGTAAGCTTTATTTTCTCTCAGATTAATATATAAGAGTGGAATTTCTGAGTAATAGGGAAGATGCATGCTTATTTTTTTTACTAAGATATACTTAACATACAAGAACAAGTACCCTTTTAAAGTTAAATATTCAGTAGTCAAATAATCAAATATTTAAACTATTCACATGGATGTGTAATGAACATCATTATTTAATTTTTTTTTGAAGAGCTTCAGAAATGTTGATTTAAATTATTTAAACCTTTGGTAAAATTTACAAGTGAAGCAATCTTGCCATGGGCTTTTATTTGTGAAGTTTTTTGTTGTTGCTGTTGTTTTCGTTTTAACTAATTATATCTCTTTACTTGTTATAAGTTTATTCAGATTTTCTGTTTCTTTAGAGTCAATTTTGATAGTTTTTATCTCTAATAATTTATCCATTTCATCACAGTTATCTAATTTCTTGGTATAAAATTGTTCATCTTACTTCATTATAATTGTTTTTATTTCTGAAAAGTTAAATAATGTCACTTCTTTAATTCCTAATTTTAGTAATTTGAGTCTTTTTTTCTTGGTTAGTTTAGCTGTTGGTATATCAATTTCATTCATTTTCTTTTAGTGAATTAACTTTTGGTTTTGTTACTTTTTCTTGTTTTCTATTCTCTATTTCATTTATTTCCACTCCAATGTTTATATTTTCTTTCTTCTACTTGCTTTGAGTTTAGTTTGCTCTACTTTTTCTAGTTTTGTATAAGGAAGATTAAGTTATTGACCTAAGATATTTAAAATGTAAATGTATACACAGCTATAAGTTTCCCTCTGAGCACTATTTTCTTTGCATCCATATGTTTTGGTATATATTGTGTTTTCATTTTCATTCATCTCAAAGTATTTTCTAATTTTTCTTGTTATTTCTTATTTGACTCATTTGCTCTTTCAAGTTTAATTTTTACATGTTTGTAAATTTTTCAAATTTCCTTTGGTTATTGCTTTCTAATTTTGTTGTATTGTGGTTGAAATGATACTTTGTATCATTTTAATTCTATTAAATTTATTAAGACTTATTTGATGACCTAAAGATGCGTATTCTGCTCTGGTGGGTAAAGTGTTCTACAAATATTTGTTAGGACTTATTGGCATATACTGTGGTTTATCTTTAATTTCCTTGTTGATCTTTTGTCTATGTTTTCCTATATCCATTAATCCAAGTAAAGCATTAAAAACTTTAATTATTATTATTGAATTGTGTATTTCTCCCTTCAATTCTGTTAACTTATTCTTTATGTATTTTGGGGTTTTGTTGTTAGGTATTAGATATATATTAATAATTGTTATACCCTTTTGATGGATTGATCCTTTTATTATTATATTATAAAATATTCTTCTTTGTTTCTAGTAACAATTTTTACCTTAAAGTCTATTTTGTCTGGTATTAGTCTAGCCAGGCACCTCTTTTAGCTACTGTTTTCATGTAATATTCTTTTCCATTCTCTTCCTATAAATCTATTTGTGGTTTTTGAATCTAAAGTATGTCTCTTGTAGACTATGTATAGTTCAATCATATTTAAAATCATAAGCAATATTGTATTACTAGCTGAGGTTTCCTTTTTTTTAATTTTCCAGATGTTTTTGTTTTTTATTAGGTTGAGGAAATTTCTTTCTGTTACTTTTTCTTCTTTGAGGTTGTTCTTCAATCATAAATGAGTGGTAAATTTTTTCAAATACCTTTTCTTTGCATCAATTGAGATAATCATGTGATTTTTTTCTTTATTTTGTCAATATAGTTAATTTAAATGTAAAACAATTGTGCATTTCTAGGCAAAATATCACTTGATCTTTTAATATACAGATTGCTAAATTTATTTTTGTTAATTTATTTCTTATATTTTTATTTATATTTGCTAATTACTTAAGGATTTTTGCTTCTGTTCAGAGTGAGAGGATATTCATCAGCAGGTTTATTTCCTTTCAAATTTTTGACACTTTTGAAGGTTTTGATAGGTCATACTGCCTTCAAAAAACAAATTACAGTGTTTCCTTTTTCTCTATTTTTCTGAAATCATTTGCATACAATTAATATTACTTCTTCTTTATATTTTTATACAATTTACCAGTGAAAACATCAAGACCTACACTTTTCTATGTGGCAAGGTTTCTTATTACAGTTGCAATTTGTTAAATAGAGAGCTACTTAAAATTTCTTTTTCTTTTTGTCAGTTTCAATAAGATGTTTTTTAAAGATCCTCTATATCTTTTAAGTTGTAGAGTTGCTGGCATACATTTGTTCATAATATTTTATTGTTCTTTTAATATCTGTAACATTAGTCAGCTGTCATCTCTTTCATTCCTGATATTTGTAATTTTTCTCTCTTTTCCTTTAGTAGTTTTGCCAAAGGTTTACTAATTTCATTTATAGCTTCAAAGAACAAACATTTTCCTTGATAATTTTATCTATCATCTGTGCATTATTTATTTTTACTCTCACTAAAAAGAGAGGTTCCCTATCTCAGTTCTTTCATTTTGCAGACAACTCTTAATGAATTTTTAGAAAAACATTTATTTATTTAATGTTGTACATAATTCCGGTTTTGTTATTGTATTTGATTCAAGACATGGAGAAGCAATGTGGTGTAGTCGAAAGTTGTCTCATCTTGGGTTCAACATTTCAAAAGTGTCATTTTTACCTTCCTTATTCTCATTTGGATATGTTAAACAGAATAATAATGATTACATAAAATTCATGTGAAGTGCCTGGAATATAGTGGTCATTCTGTGATGGTTGACCTCAGAGTCCATAGAAGTTATTTATCTTCTATGCAGCCTATTGACCAATAGCTTTAATTTGTTAAAACATATTAAGATATAATTGATATATAACCATATATTAACTTCAGGTATACAACATAATGATTCAATATTTGGAAACACTACAAAATGGTCACAAGTTTAATTATGATTCATTACCATGCATAATTACAAATTTTGTTTTTCTGTGATGAAACCTTTTAAGATTTACTCTTTTAGCAATTTTCAAATATATAATACAATATTATTAACTATAGCCATCATGCTGTATATTATACACCCATGACTTCTGTCTATTATAACTTGGATTTTGTATCTTTTGACCGTCTTCACTAATTTTGCCCTCTTCCTACCCCCAACAGCTTTTGTTTAACATATAATCTGATTATATACACTTCAGGTATATCTAATCTATGATGGAAATAATTCCGAAGTTGAAAAGGCTTCCAAAGGGTATTTATAAATCTTCTCTAGTACTTATCTTTCACTAAATATCATGTGGAGGATGCAAAAAAAAAAAACAAAACAAAACTCTACTGAGAATTTAACAAACATCAGCCTGCGGTCCAAATGAAATTTTCTTTTTTGTTCAATTTTTGTAAAAATCTCTTGCCTTGGAAATACTCTACTCTCTGTAAGTTAGCTGTATCAGTTAGCTTTTCATCTCCAAACATAATTAAATTAAACAATAACTATTAATTACGCCATGCTTCAGCAATTTAGGTTAAGTTCATCTAGGTGTTCTGCTGTCCATGGTGGGCTTGCCCTGCGTTTTCAGCCAGCTGTTGGTCAGCTAAGGAAGTCAGCTGCGGGGGTCAGGCTGAGTGTTGACTGGAGCAATGATTGAAACTGTGCTGCTTGTCTGTGTCACCTTCTAGCAGGGTAGCTGGGCTTGTTCATAGGGAGGCTCTGGATTCCATGAAAGCAAAAGGGCAAGACCCTATATGTAAGTTCTTTTCAAACCTCTGATTTATCACATTTGCTAATACCTCATTGGTGAAAGCAACTCACTTGGCTGATCCTCTTTTAAAGTGGAGAAGAATAAACTCCACCATTGGGTGGGAGGCAACTGCAAAGAATGATGGGCATTTTTGTTTTCTATGATATTGGTTCTGGATGTAGAGGAGGAATACAAGGCCAAGAAGGAGATGTTCCTCACCAGACTCCTCAGTATCTCCAGGGTGTTAAGCAAGTCATGCTCTGCATCAGAAGGATGACTGGGACACACCCTCTATTACCACCAGCTAAGGCTTTCATCTGTGGAGAACTTTCCTGGCAAATCAACAAGTACATTCCAGGTAGAGACTGCTAGAAAACCATTCGATTCCCCGAATAGCAGAAGCATAAACTCTGTTGGTTATCTTTCTCCTGTTCTTGTTTTTCTATTTCCCAACCACTTTATACTTCCCAGTACATCTGATGTCTTTTACAAGAGCCTGCCACTGACTTTCCTGGACTTGGTCCCTGGGAATTGTTAGGAAAAGTGCCAAATACCTGCTGCTTTATCAGGTATTTGGCTCATAAGCCCAAAAAACTAAGATCAAAGAGATCTAACAGGCTAAGCTAAATTCTCAAATCTAGTTTAGATCCTTTGGGTCCGAGCCCATAGCATGAGTGCAAGTGTGCACACTTGAACACTCACCACACCTATATTGAGCTAAATGTGTAAGAGTGAGGCACCTACAAGAAGCTACCCTTGTAACTATTTCTCCAATTTACCGCTGGCTAAAAGATGTGACTATGATGTAATCAAGTTTGGATGCAACGAGAAAGAATTAGACTAGATAATAAAAATGATCTTGTGGAAAAACTAAGGACTGAAATATGTCATCCTGGAATGTTGGAGGTCTCTTTCTGGATGATTCTGGGAGCTGAGTACCAGCCACTTGTCTAGGTTGGACTTGGTACCCAAGGTGATTTAGCCAAAGGGGCGGCTCAGTTTTGGTCCCCTGAATTATATGTGTTGATATTAATCTCTTTCCAGTTCTAGCTGGTTTTACTTCTGTCAGCTACTTTGCTCACCAGCCCTGCTTCTCACCTATCCGGGGCTCTGAGATGGCCCTAGAGTGACAACTCCTTCCTCTCCCAGATCACAGGGAGGTCACAGGGTCTGCTCCCCAATCCTCATACCAACTGTGTAGCAGCTGAAAACCTGCCTCTGGGATGATTATCAGGAATCATTTCAGTCCCGTAATCAGGGTGTAAACCACAACCAAAAGGAACGATGTGAGTCCAGAGCCTGGTAACAAGGTTTCAAGTGTGATTGTTTTGGGGGTTTTTTTAAATTATTTTTTTGTTTTACTCTCTTTCTCTTCCCCACCCCACCCCTTGTCCTGCTACTTTTGGGAAACATTTTCTTTGAAAATTGTTAAACTCTTTAATTTACCTATAACCCAAATAAATGCATTTCAAAGCTTAGAGTCTAAGAATATCTTTTTTTTTTAATCTTCTTGCATAATGGACATTGAGAAGTGCTTAAAAGCATATTTCCTTTTAGGTTTCTCAAAGTCACACTATAAGCAACATCAATAAAAATATATTAACCCAGCCTATTCTTATGAACTCCACTCCACTGGGTGTCATGGAGGGTACAGAGAAGGTCAACCAAATGGATGACACTCTCAGGGTGTGCCAACTCTACCAAATACATTATTGAACAGTGTAAATTAGTATAAGATCATAAGATTCTGGAGCTGGAAGGGATCTTACAGAGTTCAAAATGTACTTTACATTTAAGGAAGTCAAGTCCTAGAAAGTTCACCAAGCAATTCAGTTTCAGAGTCACATCTGAAAGTATAAGTTTCTTTATACTCAGGCCAGATGCTATCTATGGCCAAGGGTTATGGCTGTTTGGTGGAGATGAAACAATGTGAAGCTAAATAGCAGGGAAGGTCACCAGGGAGGTCTTCCCCTAATCTCATAAATGAAAGGCTGTACTCAAGACCCTATGCCAAGCCTTAACAGTGAGGAGAATTTATGTAATTATAGGGTAGAGGTACATTGCAGGCACCTATTTTTCCATCTGATCATATACCTCTGGAGAATGGGCACCTCCACTCATTTTGTTCTCTATTCTCTCCAGCAGAATCGCTAATCTGGGTGACTAAACAGGCCTCATGGACTTGACCAAACCTGGCGTCTCGGTTGGGGTGATTGGTTTGAGGGTGGCCAACTGAACATGGTCATTTCTGAGGCTCAGTGGAACAGAAACTGAGTAGTCCATTTCTATCACACATAAAACTCAGATGTTGACTAATGGTCAACTTTTTTTCTTTCTTTCTTTCTTTCTTTCTTTCTTTCTTTCTTTCTTTCTTTCTTTCTTTCTTTCTTTCCTTCTCTCTCTCCCCACCTCTCCCCCTTCTCCCCCTTTCTTTCTCTCTTTTCTTTTTGCTTCATTAATTTTACAAGTCTGAAAATCTTCAAGATACGCATTTGTTAATAAAATTTACTTTAACATCCCTATGGATAAAACTAAGATGATCTTCTAAAGAACATATACTTGTTCTCTAAAAAGTTGATCAAGTCCCAGCTACAAATTCACCAACAATAGTTTAATGAAACTGAAACAAACAATTTTTTAAAATGCCTCTCAATTTATAACAGGAATAGATTATAATTTGTATCTTGATATTAAGTTGTTGGGCTTAATCAACCAGGTCAAACCTGCTTTCACATATTATGCTGGGTAAAATAATCAAATGTGGATGCAGGTCTCATTACCTTATTTAAAGGGACTGATACAATGACCCCTCAAACTAAGAGATCCTATGAACCCAAAGGTGCTGGTTCAATTCCTAGCCAGGGCACATAACCAGGTTGCAAGCCAGGTCTCCAGCCAGGTCTGTAGCTGGAGGCAGGTGAAAGGCAACCATACTTTGATGTCTCTCTCCCTCTCTGACTCTCTTCTTTCCCCTCTCTCTAAAAATAATAAATAAAATATTAAAAAAAAAAAAAAACCCAGGAGATGGAACATTACCATAGTGAAGTATTTTCCTTTATGTATTTTATCTAGGATTTTGACAGGAATTTATATGGTGTGGATTCAGGATGGGGATGGGAATGTTATTAAGAAGACTGATGATGGACGAAAGGAAGTAACTGACGAGCTTTGCCTAAAGACTTCTATGCATCTGCATTGCTCCGCCCTATGGAAGATAATAGCCATCTGTTCTCCTTGTCCACTGGGGAGTGAGCAAGGGGATATTGGTTAATAACATGGCTAAGGAGATTCAGAGTACACAATGAATTTCACAACTGACAAGTTCCTTGGACACTGGAACCATTGACCAAGTGCTCTGAGTGGGGTGAAATGCCCCTCTCTGGGACCATCACACACATCTGTCTGTCAGAATATAAATGCAGTGCTAACCGAAGGGAAAAGAATGGACAGTTGATGGCTGGATTCCTGCACTCCAGCATGGCAATATTTATTTTAAATCCCAATTCTGTCCTAAGAAGGAGAGCCAGATTTCCTATTATGCCTTTGAAGACAATCTTCTCTTTTTACCTTATTCTCCTGAAACGAGAGAAGAATGAAGGCACTTCTCAGGAAATAGCACATATCTCATACTTATTCATATGAACAACATGTATTTAAAGATAAGAACATTTACATTGGAAATAACTATCACAGTTCTTTCTCATCAAAAAATGTGTGGCATAGCAAGTTTTAATTTTTCTCTTGACACATTTTAATGATAACCCAAGAAAAGAGATTATAAGATATTTAATTCAGAATCATAAATTGACATAATTATCTTGAATATCTGGTGAATAAGGAAACTGAGTCACGGGAAAATAGGATGCACTAAGGGTCACAAGAATGACTCAAGCTTGGTAGAAAGGTATTAAAATAAACAGACAAAACCACTATTTTAGCCCTGGCTGGTGGCACAGTACTTAAGGAGCCAGCCTGCGAACCCAAGGTTGCTGGTTCAATTCCCCAGCCAGGGCACATAACCAGGTTGCAAGCCAGGTCTCCAGCCAGGTCTGTAGCTGGAGGCAGGTGAAAGGCAACCACACATTGAAAAAAATAAAACAACAACAACAAAAAAAAAAAAAACAACATCACTATTTTTACCCAGGCTGAAGATTAGTAGTAGAAATTATTTTCCTATACAAGAAGAGTGAAAATGCTGCCTTTGAAGAGATAAGAGAGAAGTATAGTTCCAGTGGTTGGCAGTGACTTGCAAAAATCAAGGACAGTGTTTCCCAATCAAATATGCAAGATGGATATAAAAGGAGTGATAGAAGCAATGGAATCATTTGTCACTTAAAATCGGTAGGTGTCAACTCTTTGGCCAAGTAATGCTAAAGTATCATTTTTTTTTTTTAGAAATGGATAATGGTTACATTATACACACATTTAACATTTAACTCCAAAACTGATGGTAAAAGTAACTCTATTGGATTTATTGGAAGATGGCACACTGGTGTCTAATGTAGAAATTTTCCAGAGAATTCTCTTTCTTTCTTTCTTTCTTTCTTTCCTTCTCTCTCTCTCTCTCCTCCTTCCTTCTTTCTTCCTTTCTTTCTTTTTTCCTTCCTTCCTTCCTTCCTCCCTTCCTTCTTTTCTTTCTACTATTACTTCAAGACAGCAAAACTTTTTACAACTAATATTCTTATGCCCTGTGCAAGATGTGATTTTACTCTAATAGCTAAATTCTCCAACTGGGCTGATTGCCTCATGGCCAACACATATATATTGACTATAATTAAGTAAGAACTTATTTCCACTTAAAGAATCTCTAGCTTTCCAAGTATATTTAAAGGGCTACGATGATCAATTGATCTATAAATTGACTGGTGTTCTGGTTTGTATTAGACAATAAGCCATGCCTCTGCCTGATGAAAAACACCAACCCATTTCCGGATCTCTCTGGGCTGTAGCATAACAGCCTGTGTTTATTTGCAAACACCCTAATTCTCTTTCTGTGACTTGGCAGCGAAGGAAGCAGGATAGTTGGTCCCTAGGCCAGGATCAGTCATTAACCCTGTGTGATTCAGGTAAACAACCTGAATAAGGGCTTCTTCTTGGCTGACTCACTAACTAAAACCTGGAAGTATTTTGAGAAGAGGTCTAGATGATGATTGGATATCCTCTACCAGAGGTCTCTTTAAGCATCCAGTCAACTTTTGGCTTTGTAAGACTCTGGATGATTTCATTTTCCAGTGCAAAGCAAAATCAGAGGGTGTATTATAGGATATTGGTCAGAGAATGTGCTTTAGGGTAACACCTTGGTTTTGTCACTTATTAGCTGCGTTACCAATGCTTTACACCCTCTAAGTCTGTTTCCTCAACTGTAACCAGTTGCCTAACAGTACGTGGCGGGAGGGGTTTTTCCAGAACCCCTCGGTTACCAAAATCTGTGGATGATGAAGTCCCTGTGTAAATGGCACAAAACCATGCACATAGTTGTCTCTCTGCATCTGCAGATTCCTGACCACAGATTCAAAAAACTGTTTTTGATCCAGAATTGGTTCAATTCTTAGAGAAGTGAAACACAGGAATATAAAGGGCTGACTGTATATTTATTTTTTAAAAATCCACATGTAAGTGGACCTGCACAGCTTAGCCTATTATTATGCAATCTCCAATTGCATCACATGATAGTAATACTTGCAACTACAACTACAATTCTTTCAACTTTTATTATGTTCCAGATATATATATATTTTAGTACTCATCTTACTCTTGCAAGGTAGAGATTATTACTTTAATTTTATAGATTAAAAACTAAAGCTCATCGAAGTTAAGTAGCTTGTTTCAAATCAGATTGTTAGTAAATAACAAAGCCAAGATTAAATTCCAATGTGTCCAGCTTACTATGTTGTCTTTTTCCCCCTGGTGTATATGTAAACACCTGGGATATTTAGCATAATACGGTATGTACTATGTATAGTGCTCAGTAGGTACGCAATAAATACTGGCTAGTTGGTCAAATAATGCCCTGATGAAGCCTCACTTCTCAGGGATGATGTGGTGGGGAATAACGTACTCTCTCTGCCCTCACCTCTCCCTTTCCTCTGTACCTAAGGAGATAATGGCTGCAGAACATTGAGATCAAGGCTGTGTCAGGCCTTAAAAATTGGGTTCTCCAGGTTCAACCCCATTTCCTTTCAAAGAGCTAGGCTCCGCACTCACCTTTTCTTGGTCATCCCTGATGTCCAGGTCAGCTGTATCGTTGCTACCTTGGGCTGAGAGGTTTCCAGGCAGCCTTGGGCTTGTTGAAGGCACCAGCAACATACTTCTGGACTCCAGGACAGAAGGCCCAAGGTATACATCTGACTGAAAAGAGAGCAGGTCAGATCATGCCAGGGTGTGCCAGAGCTGTCCTTCCCAGTAGGCTTCCACCCTATGTCCTGAAGTTGCAGAAGGAGCTGACAGCTGTCAGCATGCCATGCAAGACACTTCACACACTGTCCTTTTTTGAAATTCTCACCACAACCCTACTTGAGTCCAGCAGCTCATCTGGGAAATGGGAATATCAGGCTGCATCCACCAAAAGTCACCCAAACAAGAGGGAAGATACCAATACAGGCCCATCTGTCTTCACAGCTTGTGAGCTTTTCTGTACACTGTACCAGCTACCTCTACCAGGAGTGGAGAGAATAAGGGTCTTTATTCTAATTCAGCACACCACTCATCGCAGGTGTCTTCAGTGTCTCCATCAAATGAATATGCAAACCCACCCCTTCCACCTCCAGGTCCTTCACATCTCACATTACCTTTGGAATTGTTTGTGCCATAGAATGTGAATGCAGCAAATACCTGGCGGGAACAAGAGATGAGAGAATTTATTGCCAATTCTCTGTTAATGTGTCTGCATATTTACATTTTACTTCCTCAACTACCTTAAGACTTTTGCGGTAGACATTGCCAATGTAAACCCTGCCCCTGCCTCCCCTCCAACATACACAAGTCCCTTATAGCTGGAGGAATACGGAAGATGCTCAATGCATATTGAGGATGTAGCGTGTTCAGAATCAAGTGGGATGGTAGAGGTCTTTCAGACCAACACTCTTTCCTTGGAAACTGAAGCTTGGAGGGGCACAGAGAAGTCAGGCTGAGGTCAGAGTCTTGCCTGCTGTTTCTTAGTACAGGACAATGTACAACCACAGTTGTTTGTAGAGTTTTGCAGACAAGGTGTACAGGGATACAGCTAATTTCACGTGTGGGCTGACCTCTTACTCTGAGCTAATAGATGCTCCATTCTATAAATTTTTATAATTGTTACTAATATTTTGTGAACTAGTACTATTTAGGATGTCCAAGGAATATTGATAAATATTGGTTTTATATTCCATTGTGAAGTTAATTCCATTGGCCAGAAAGGGAATGTGAAGGGTAAAGTTAATTAGAGCATGGTGTGATGATGCTTATATTCTAACACTAGCATACTTTTTAATATTATGAGACTTTTTTTTTTCCATTGCTTTATTTTCTCATTTCCAAAACTTTGTGAGTTAGGCAGGGCATGAATTCATCTCCACTTTACAGGGAAATAGCCCAAGACCCAGGCAGTGAGACAGCCATGTCCCATGATTTCTAGTCCAGGCCATCAGTCAGGTAGAGCAGGCCAGGCTGGACTTGGGAAGGGAGGTCAGGGAATGTGGGTGGGATGCAGTGGGAAACAAAGAGGCTTCTGCAGGGTGCGTGCTGCTGGTCAGGCAGGACCTCTCTCTCCTAGCCTTCTTCATATCATCCTCAGAGAAAATTGCTGTTTAAAATGGAGTCTGACAGCACAGCCTCTCTGAGGCTTCTCCCTATAGAGGAAATGATATAAACTTTCTCTTTTTAGTGCATATATTTTGTTTCATGTATAACATTTTATTACTGCATTTTGTGAAGTTATGACTTGTTTTTCTCACAAGCACCTCAAAGGCAGAATTGGCATAATTTTTCTTCTTCTTCTTTACATACACCACTGTGCCTAGGTCAAGGGTGGCTAATATTAGGATCTTCATCGTGGTGCCATGTGACCCACTGGTTGGGCAGGCTTCACTTCAGAGGATTCCAGAAACTCTCCAGGAGAGTAAGTAAAGTCACGAATGGCCAAAGCTTTCACCACTGTCTTATTAAGAATACCCTATTAACTACTAAACTTAGTAGTTAACACGTAACTCCAAATGATACGTAGACATATCCAGTGTGGTTTTTTATCAATTAACAAATTTAGTAATCACTGTTGGTTGTAGTATAAATGTATTGATTTTGGATAATTAAAATAACCAATATTTGTTGGTCTCTTTCCAAGCAAAACATAAGTGTTATTTCATTGAACTATTGGAACTACCTTGCAAGGTGAAAACTATTACGTTTATTTTGCAAATGAAGAAACTAAAGCGGAAAATACTTGAACCAAAAATAACCAACTGCTTATTGCATCTAAGATTCCAGGGCTCTGAGTGAATAGACCACGTTAACATTTCTTTTTTCCATCCACTAGGCTTATTTCTGTTTTCCATGCAATATTCTTCTATGAGCAGCATGCTTATAGCATTTTACTTAATTATACATTATTACCAAGTGGAGAAAAAAATTGGTTAACTATAAAAGTATCATGTGTTCACTGTAAAATATCCCAAATATATGGAAAAAATATATATGTACAGACTACTGCTACCCAGTGATTTCAACAGTTTGAGAAAACCACTGTTCATATTGTAAGGGGTGCTCATTTAGATTTTTCCTGTGCACATATAATCATAACACACACTTTTTTTTCAAAATAAATGAAGTAGTACTAGGCATGTTTTGTAACCTTCTCTCCTTTCCTTAATATATAGTAGCTATAGTTTTATTATTAAGGCTTATAAATCCAAATTTAACAGATGGTAAATCATTTTTATCAGATGGTACTATTCTATTAAATAGCTATATCATGACGAAGCATATATGTTGTTTCCCACGTGCTGTTATTATAAAAATGCTATAATAAAAACCATGAAAATCTTTTCCCTTTTGGCCAGGCTCAGAAGCCACCATGAGAGCCCATGTTTCAATTTGCATTTCTTTGATCATTACTGAGACTGAACATCTGTTTATTAGTTCACTGACCTAATGTAGTAATTTTTTTCATAATACTTCTTTTCATTCCCTTGTCTATTTTATTTGGGTGTTTCCCATTTCCATCTTGGTTTCTAGGAGAAATTTTAATAAGGTAGTTATCTCTGTTCTGTCACATTTGTTACAAAACATGGATAGGAGTAACTTCAGAGATCCTTTCATATAACCCTCCCATTGTACAGATTAAACTATTGAGAAAAAAGAAATAACTCATCAAGATCTCATAATTATATCCTTGATTTTTCCAATGACTCAGTAAGATTTATTGACTCAGACTACTTCTATTTCTATTATACCACCCTGCCTTTTCTCATAAAGCAAAATATAATTCTAAATTGACCAGGATTTGATATCACAGAGAGCTTCCTATAAAGAACAATAGAAAAATAAAAACAGCACCTCAGTTAATTTTTTGGTATTCTCTGTCTTTTGCCCCTTTCTACCTAAGATTCTTTTTTCACCACGAACAGAAGAAGGAGGCACTGAGGAGGAGGTAGCAGTGTTACAAACAAGCTACAGATGTTCTTTTTGGAGAAAGGGAACTAGCCATATGAGTGCGATGAAAATTTCCTGGATATCATAATTTTGTTACTTAATAAAACTGTTACTATTCTTTGTACAGTTATGTAGGTGCCATTTTCTGCAGTGGATAAGGTCCACTCTAACCTGTTTATTGCACGGTGCTTCTGGCTGGGAGGATACTTGAAGGCCGCTATCTTGATCTGATGCATACTTGCATCTGTTTTTCTTGCCTTCCAAATGACATTCCATTTGCTTTCCTCTTTGTTACAGGAAGGGAAATGGCAAACACCAAAATTAAGAATCATGATGAATAGAATGTATACTTGTCTATCAGTTTTTAAGATAGAGTTCTCGTGCCTCATTAATTTTGGGACAAAAATATTCCTACAAGGAGGAAAAGAACTGTGTTGAAGAAGCAATAATTGATGTCAACTGGAAAAGGGGAAAAAACCGAGTCAAGTAGTGGGTAGGGAAGTTATCAAAGTATATCACTCACTCATAGATGGGTCCAGACTTCCTCTCTTAAGAAAAATAGGAACATGTGGAAATATGCTTGTTCATTTGTGCATTGCAGAAAAGAGAGGGAAAGGGACACAGACTCCCAAAAGGGGATAATCAGGAGAAAAGTAAAGCAGGTGTTTCCTGCTACCTGCACCTCAGAGGAAAACTTAAGAGCCCTGGGAAAGAGTTTTCCACAGCTGCACAAATTGAAAGAAGCTATACTTTTCTATCAGCCATAATTCAGAGGTCAGACACATCAGCCATCACCTCCTAGACTTCCTCTCACTGTCTCTCTCAATTTCTGACATAGCCCCTTCAACTTTAAACTAGCAAAAAGTTAATACAGATGTTAATACCTGGACAACTTCTTTCTCCCCTTCTTTCTCAGATTATCTGCTTTTTTTTTTTAGTTTACGTACCCATATCAATCTTTATTTTCTTTCTCTCTTTGTCATTAATAGTAGTGTTGACATTAATGCCTAATATGCATTGTTTTTTCACTTGAAATAATAGTGGAAACAAAAGGTAAAGTAAAATAGTCAAGTGAAATATTACCAGACTTGCACAATATGATGCCTAAAGGTACTGGGTCATTTTGCTGCACAGAAGAGATTATTCATTGTTCTAAAAATTAAATTTGAAAACCAAGACATTGATGGGAAGCAAACTTTAATATTTACATTAATATGTTAGCTACATCTTTTAAACTTTTTCCTTTCATTTCTCAATCTGTAGCTCTCTCTTCTTTCTTTCAAATAGTGAAGTATCTAGGAGAAGAGTAATATAATTGATAACTCTGTGTGTGTGTGTGTGTGTGTACCATGTATTTGAAGGTAGCAAAAACTACTTAAATATATATTTGGATTTTTAGATTATAGGAGAGTAAAAAAAACTTGAAGGAAAAGGATGCAGAAGATTAAAGCCGCGAAGAAGGTATAAGATTTGGGAAGAAGAGAAGGAAAGGAGAGAGAAAGAGACAGATGGATAAGTTGGGACACTCAACTACAAAGAGAAAAGGCTATATATCACCCAGATGTTTTGTCTACAGCAGGCCAAACATCAGGCTTTTGGGAAACGTTTGGAAGATACAATGCTCCTTTCACTGCACAGACAACTGTTGACAGTCCTATCGCCTCTCTCTCTCTGTGTATGTGTCTATCCCTTTCAAGCCTTTTTGTGGTCAAATTATAAAGGCCTGTTTAGTGGGTGGGGTGACGTCACACTGACCACAAAAGCTTATATTTCCTGCTACTAAATACACAGCCCCTGCTGACGAAGTGGTCATTACAGAGTGAGCTTGTTCTGTGGAGGTCACCCTGAGTGGGGTGAAAGGCACTGGGGGAAGGGGCCTGGGTGAGAGAGCAGAGCCATTATTCCCAAGTGTGTCTGTCTGCCTGCTGATCCTCATCTTGTTAGAACTAAAAGATGAAAATAGAAGTCCCTTTGTGTTTCCTCCAGACCTTTGTCTCTCAGGATGCTGGGGCATACTGGGACACAACATGGAGGATAAAAGGGAACAAATGAAATCCAGGTCTGATTCCAATCTCCCCATTTATATGCAGGATGATTTTTACCTCTCCATGTCTAATCATTACAATCTCCATTTTACTACAGAGCAAAGAGCCTCATGCCGAGACCAAATGAGATCATGCATTTTAAAGTGATTGATTTTATTCTTAGGGTGCTATTCAAATCTGAACATTATTTCTTTGGTGCTTTCACTTCCCCTGTGATGAATAGACACTGAAAATGCTCTCTCCAGAGAAGAGAGAGTAAAGGGGTTTTACTTTTGCAAATTCCTTTTTATTATATTCATGTTTGTAAAGATCACGAACTAAACACATTTTTTTAAATGAAGGAACATAAATGTATGTAAGTGGGAAAAAAGACTCCTTAAGTTGAGCAAAGGAAGCTACACTAAATACTAGGGGGCCACAGAGGAAGAAGAAAAGATATGGGTGAAATCTCCTGAAAGGAATAGCACTTGGGTTGGGTAGAGTGCATATGAGTATGGCAGGCAGAGATAGGAAAAGGATGATTATCATGTGGCTCATGCTTTTGAACTCCTAGATAGCACCTGGCATTAAACCAGAGTGATCTAAATATGCCATAAGTCTTTGGTATCCCAAATTTCAGGTGAGATGAAACTGATTAAATGTGCCTTTTGAATAATATGCCAAGAGGTTAATTTTGACATTGAGAGGCGTGAAAATCCAGTGCTCAGCCAAGATCATACAGAGCTGTCCAAATCTGAGTTCTGAGCTTTTGACAATGCAGGACTTAAATTTCCCAGTTTTTTTCTTTATCTCCCCCCACCCCCTTCCAGCTGAGGGAACTATTTCACATAGGGTCTCTCACCCCTAAAGGACTTTGGAATGAGTCCATTAGGCATTCATTGAAAGGACTGTTTGTTATTATCCATATAATTTAGGTGATCTGGACAACCAATCTGGATATTCCAGATGCTGACAAGTTTCTGCAAGCCAGGGTTGTCTAGATTGATTCTCTAGATAAACCAAAACATAAGAAAATTGCCATGTTGTTTTGGGCCATGTGTGCCCATCAGGCCCTCACTGGGACACACTTTCTTCCAGGACCACCAGCTAACTCTAAGGGCCTCCAGTAGGCCCAAAGCCAGTTCAGTTCACCTGATCCGAGGGTATGGCGGGGTTGGCCCATCTGTCGGTGCCCACAAGCTGCCACCCTCTGGTTCAGGCATAAAGCCTAAACTCCATTAATCATTCCTTTACTAGAGCTCACAAGGCAAGCTCATGGCTATGGGTAGAACTGTCATTTTCATTTAATAAATTTACAAAAGAGTTTGCTTGGTAACAGAGGGAAGTCAGGCCAGAAAGGCGCTTCAAAGTCTCACCATAAGGAAAAATGTTCAGAGAGAAGGGCCTGGGCCACTTTCTTCTGAACTCATTTCCCTTGTAGTGCTGGGGAGTGTGCCAGAAGGAGAGGTCTGTGCTAGGAGGGGAGCCTGATATTTGCAAAGAGGAAGGCCACCAGCATTTGGGGGTAGGTTTAGAAACAGGCAATATGAAAAAGTTGGTGGCCAGAACAGAGTAAAACATAAAATCATGAGAAAAAAGTCGCTAAAGATAGAAGCCAAGCAAGTCAAGTTGATCAAAGCCAAGTCAAGAAGCCAAGATATCTTTAATAGGCTCAAAATACCTGACACTAAAACGGACTTAAAAAGTGAGGCAATGTCATATGTAGATCAACTCCAGGAAAAACAAATTCCTGAGGAGAAAGTGTGGAATGGAGCCAGAAAGCAGAAGGTGAGAGGGCCCATTGGTCCATGACGGAGAAAAGGTCTAACAGGACAAGGCCCTGGCCAAGTGGTAGCAGGGCAATAAAAGCAAGATCTAAATCAAGGTGTTCCTGACAAGGTAAAAATGAGTCACAGGTTTAGGGAGGTAAATTAACAAGAGACTAGGAGGATGGGAACATCCTCCTTAGTAATTTCAATAAGACCTGAAAAAAACAATTTATCCTATTACTGGAAGCTTCTTCACAGGGATTAGGTGCTGTTGTATGTGTTCATTGCCTCCAAAGCACTAAACTCTGATTCAGAAAAATAACCCTTTCCTAAAATTTCCTCCTTCAGCAAGCACCTCTAGTTTAACTAATCAAGTCACTCATTACTAGGACACTCAGTAGACTTATTTTTACCTACCTATTCTATCTACCTATCTTTCTATCTCTCTATCATCTAGTTGTTTTTTATGAATAAGTATGTGTATATCCCATACATAGTTAAGAGACCAAAAGAATTTTAACACAATTTTTGAAAGTGAAGAATTCGGGCCTTCAGTCTAAGGTTTGCTTCCATGGTTTCAAGCAATCTGCTTGACAGAATATTTTATCACATTTGGCTGAATTAACTTGATTGACTATTTTGGCATTGTGTAGGCATGTCTTCATTGATACAAATAAGTTGTCAGACTAATTGATGACTTAATTGCTTGAATATTTTGTTTTCAAAATGGTCTGATAATATTGTAAAGACTCATTCTAACTTTGCAAGCAGTTATTCAGTGTACTCTCTTTAGTCTGAGACTAGTTTTCCTGAATCTTATGATGTACAGATCCCTTTAGGAGCAAAGACAATACCTTGGGTGACTCCCAATGTAAATCTCATGGTCTGGAGAGAATCTTGTGACCAACCATGAACCTCATCAGATGTCAGGCTTTCCAAAAGTAGATGCAGAAGGCTCCCATCTGTCTAACTCCTCCTGTTTGCCCCAACAATCACCATGTTGTCCATACTGTTTTCAGAACTCACAGCCTAAAGAACCACCTCACTTTTCCTTAGAACTTTAGGAGTAGACCTTACTCCTATTCATTTGTCTAATTATATGTGAATTCTACTGTGATTAACATAATCCAACCTTAGCATCTGAATACATGTTTCATAGCCAATAACTCTGTTCATATCCGTGATTACATACTGTGTTTCAGACACAGACTTAGGACACACAAACTGATGTGGCCATCTACTATTGTCAGTATAACATCCTTGCTTTGTGCTTTGGGTGACCAGTAGAGCTAGGTCCATGTAGTAGTCTAGTGCCCTCTTGTGGCTTTTAAACCAAGAATCTTATACTTTATAGAATTAGATATCTGTGGAATTAGATTTGAGATGGCCACTGGAAAGTTAACTCATATTTTCTGTCTTCCATCCCTCAGTAATACCATCTCCTCATGCAAAGCATGCTAATTTATGTTAAAAATCATTCTACTGTGAGCTAAGAAGAATCCTTTGAAGTGTGGAGGTTAGTTCAAAGTGTGGACATTAAAAGGGATTTTTAGAATTTAGTACACTGTTTTGACATTAGTGGACACATTGTACATGGCCAGTACATGTTGGTTGAAATCTCTTTATTAACCTAATGAATGCTTCCAGTTTTTCCATTCACTCTTATACTTATTCATTCAACCTTTTTTCCCCATCACATGGTTTCAAATAACTTGCATGTTTAACATGAAATCCAGAAAGACATAAGGCATATAACAAGTAACCTGAAAAATTTGAAGATTTTTCGTGCGAATAAATAAATATTCTATATGGCTCCAGAGAAATACAAGTGAAGATTATTGATACTGGTTTAATATAAGAGAACTTTTTAATGATTGCAATTGTATGTCCTATTTAAGAATAAAGTTCCATCTCTTGAAACAGTCTAGTAGAGATGGGTTAATTTGATTTGAAAATTTCATAAGGAAGTTGCCCTATTTGACTAGGTGGTGTTTGATAGAAATCTCACATTTTCAGAATTTGAAGAGTACACAAATATATCCAAGAAAGAACACAGCTTTCTTTGATTGCTAAATTAAATCATTTTCAGAGTTAAGAAGTCCACTAATATTCAGTATAAAACCTTTCCAATACATTAAAACTTTATTTCTAAATCACCATTTCTAGGAACTCAAATTATATGTGTGTATATTTATCTAACTCTGTTTTCATAATTTAACTGGTTCTGATTTACTAAATTGAGGACCTTTGGTGCTTTCTTTCAAAACTGATATTCTGTCATTTAACTGCTTTTCATTTTTACCAAATCCTTTCCATTTGTGCCTAATTGTGTATGATGACAATTTATATATTAGAGAAAAATAGGCACATTTACTTGATTCTGGTAATATGGCATATCATGATTGCATTAATACATATTTATTAAAACAGTTCATCATAGCACAGCAAAAAAAAAGAGTAAAAAATGTAATTTGAGATTACTTATTTGTGAAAGATGAAACTTTGATTTTGTTACCCCAAATTGTGGGGACAATGAAAGTCAGCATTTCTTCTGTAGTTCATACCAGCTTAAACTGTAGGGCAGAGAAGATAAATTTCCAGCATAACTTCTTACCTTTAAAAAAAATTATTTTAGAGGTACTGATGAGTTTGAATTTTTATTATTGCTGTTGTTTTGGTTATTCTCCTATTTAGTCAATGCAATCCCCTCTATGCTTTTTAATCTGTACCCTAAACATCAGAGAAAGGAAACAGTTAACCCAGCATGCCCTGCAAAAGGCCAGATTAGGTTAAAACTAGATGCCATTGAGTTTTAATCCGTTGCATCCACAGCTTGAAGGTAGGTTAGAGAGCTGCCTACCCCTAGCTCTCTTTCTTTCCCAAAGACCTCATTTAATTTGTTACAATGGGATTGGGGGTAGAGGAGTTTCAGGATTTTCCAGAGTAAAAAGCTGATCCACTCTTGAAGGCTGAAACCTCAAAGATCTTAAGGTTCAAAAAAAGTTCAGGTCCAGGACTCAAGTTGGTTTGTGGTTTCTCTCTCCTCCTTTCTCAGAGTAGTTCATCTACCCTTCATGCTGACAGAAGGGCCAATGGCCCATGTCACAGACTTTGTTGACAGCCCTGGGTTATAATGGAAGAATTCTCACCCCTTCCCACCTCCGTGGGAGAGACACACTGGATTGTCACCAGCCTGTGAAGAAAACCACCCACCTGGTTCATGGAACCATTTCAAGGTCAGAAAAACCAGCTTTATTCAGCTGTGGCATATGGGAGAAAAGAAACAGAATTTTTCTCCATATGGATTTGTCACACACTAATAAGAGGCATTTGCTGTCTTTCTCAGCCAAATGCCTTGATTCCTGAAACACATCAGAAGACGTGCTAGGCTTTACTTGCCAGGAAACTGGATAGGTACTTTATAAAGTGAATCAAAACTAAAACTGTGTTGGGTCATTTTGTCCCTACCTCACTGGAGAGACATCCCTGAAAATGGACAACTAGTCCCTCTAATGAGCAAAATACCCACAGTCTTTTCTAGGGAAAGAGGCCAGTGTTTAACCACCTCTTGCTGCACAGCATCAGAACACAGAATTTTAGAGCAGAAAAGGACAGTAGAGATCATCATCTCTGCCCCAACCTCATTTTCTATGTGAAAACTGAGGTGCAGAGAAGCAAAGTGACTCAGCTGTGTTGCGGCAGATGGGATTTATATCCAGGTCTTTTCACTCTCAATTCTCTTCTCACATGTTATACAGTTCTTTTCAATCTCCCTTTCTTCTGTAATTCCATTACAGTGCATTTACTGCAGTTTCTTTTCCAGGCTCTGACCACTGCTCATGAATTTAATGGATAAAAGTTTAAATGTTTTAAAATAATTTTTTATTGTTGACACTATTACAGATGTCCCCTATTCCCCTTCATTATCCCCCATCCACCAAGCCCCTGCCCCTACCCTAGCCTTCGCCATATTGTTGTCTGTGTCCATGAACTTTGCATATATGCAAATCTCTTCTAGTCCCCCTTGCCACTCTCTCCTCTCTGAGATCTTTCAGTCTGTTCCATGTATCCATGCTTCTGGTTGTATTTTGTTCGTTCATTTATTTTGTTCATTGGATTCCACATATAAGTAAGATTATATGGTAATTGTCTTTCTGTGACTGGCACATTTCATTTAGCATAATACTCTCTAGGTCTACTCCTGCTATCACAAAGGGTAAGAGTTCTGTCTTTTTTACAACTGTGTAGAGCTCCATTGTGTAAATGTAACTCAACATGTTTATCCACTCATCTTCTGATGGGTACTCAGGCTGTTTCTAGATCTTGGGCATAGGGGTGAATATAACCTTTCTTGTTAGTGTTTCAGGTTCGACTATCTTTCTCTCAGTGATAAAACTTGGATTCATGTCTTTGTTCTTATATTAGCTGCCACCATTTTTATTCATCACTGTAAGTGGAAAATTGAGACAATTAGACACAGCTTCCTATTAGTAACAAAGACCTGTATCCTGGCCCCAGATTCTTCATCAAATGACACAGACAATACCTTTTAACCAACAAGAGAAAAAACAAATTTTCCAGTTGGGTGCTCTACCTTTGGTTCTTTTTGTTGTTTCCTATATTCATGGGAAAGTATCATATTCCTACAAAGTCATGCTAGAAGCATAAAATGAGTCTAGGTGAGATGGTTATGCAGTTTTCATAGCTATGATCTCCTCAAGACTATCAGAAAGAATTTTCCGAAGATCCCTACTAGGTGAAGTCCCTAAAGACTAATCTGAGCATACCCTTTTGGAGACAGAGGCTGCCATATTTGGACATACTTCCAAAGTTGTGTGTATATGGAGGAGAGAGACAGCCTGTGATACACCATTAAAAACTCTTGATTTGACTCTATCCTACTGTGTATTAAAGCCTGAGCTCTATTTTATTCATAAAACAAGGAAAAGACATCTATTACTTAAGATTGTTGTAATTAAAGGACATATGACATGTAACCCAATTAGCACAAAATGCCTGCTCAAAATATATTGCCTTTCTTCTCTCCTTTCTAGAGTAATATAAGCTTAGTAGGTACTTCATCAAGAGTTTTAGTTACCAAGGGACTAAAAGTAAATTATCTCATAATAAAGTACTAGAAGGAAGGAGATCTAAACTCTAATAAATTATCCCAGAAAGTTTATTATCTCTGAAAATATTTCTACTCATCAGGAGTTTCTACCAGAATTCCTGTAAGGTTAGTGGAAGAGGGAGGTAGGCTATGAGGGAGGAAGAAGAAAACCATAGCAGGGAAGTAAATACTCTCCACAGCAGCCTGTTGACAGACAGGTTTTATGTTAGCATGTGTGTTGCACATATATGAGCACAGGTATAGCTATGTCCACATGTGTGTTTCTCACCTGCCTCTCTTAAAGCTTTTCCCAGAAAAAGCCTTTTCCCCTTTCCTTTGTCTTGCACTCAATTAAGGTCAGTGGCCATATTCAGCCTCTAGAGAGAGTTGGAAAGATTAAGTAATTAAATACAAATGTAAAGTCTTAGATGCCAGTCAAATAAAAACCTAAAATTAAGATGCAGAACAGAATGTGAAATCAAAACTTAACTAAGTTTAAATATGTTTCTTTTTGGAAGCAGGGCTAGATACCATTACTTTTCCACCTTGTTCAGAGATGCTTTAATCTATGATCTTGTAGAACCTCCACCAACCAGGCTCCTTCTCATTCCTGCTTCTACCAGGTATGTGTATGCTCAAGTGGAAAGTAAAATGTGAATACAGAATTTCTAGTTCTGCGACTCAACCTATTTTGAAGGAGGTAGCATATTCCGCTTTATGTCCCTATTTATGATGAGTGAGGCAGAGTCAAAGTGGAGGGAAAAAGAGAAATGCAGCCCTCTAGAATACTAGAGGTATTTGGTACTTCTAGTATTATCTTTATCTGTGTCCTTTCCAGGGCTCACAAAGCACTGAGGACATAGTTGATGCTGTGTGAATATACCTATCTATGTAGTTGGTAGATAAAGGTAAATGGCTAAAGTATACCAAGAAGATGATGTTGCCCTGGCTGGTAGCTCAGTGGATAGGCACTGGCCTGCGAACCCAAAGGTCACTGGTTCAATTCCCAGCCAGAGCACATGACCAAGCTGCAAGCCAGGTCTCTAGCCAGGTCCGTGGCTGGAGGCAGGTGAAGGGCAACCAGGCATTGATGTCTCTCTCCCTCTCTGCCTCTCTCCCTTCCTCTTTCTCTGAAAATAATAAATAAAATTAAAAAAAAAAAAAGAAGAAGATGGTGTCCACCCACAATACTCCTATGCACATGTTGTCACTGCTGGTTATTAAGTCCTCACTCAAGTGGTGCTTTAATTTATGAAATAATGACAAGTCCTTATTGGAGTAGCTGAATAATAAAATTCTCATATTTTATTTTTTCAAGCTGTCTTCATCTCACTTACTTCTAAAAACAAAGTTTGGAGCAATTAAGTGAATAACATGCCCGAGTTCACATGCCTAGTACAGAACCATTTGTCAACGTGCATTGGGACCTAGCTCTCCCTATTGCTTACAAAGAAGATGAGTTGGCAGTCACCATAAAAATAGAGCCACAGATTGAATCCAGATGATGTAAAGTTTAGAGGAGGAGTGAAATAGATAGTTCTTTTTCTTTTTTTTTTTTTTAAAGATTTTATTTATTATTTTTAGAGAGAGGGAAAGGAAGAAAGGCAGAGAGGGAGAGAGACATCAATGTATGGTTGCCTTTCACCTCCTCCAGCTACAGACCTGTCTGGAGACCTGGCTTGCAACCTGATTATGTGCCCTGGCTGGGAATTGAACCAGCCACCTTTGGGTTCGAAGGCCGGCACCTTATCCACTGTGCCACCAACCAGGGTGAGAGATAGTTCTTTTAGTATCTGATTTTGAGACATGTCCTGCTTCACAAAAATGCAGGGAAAAGACTTAGAGAAACATGGTCTAAAACACCGCTTCTCAGATGTCTAGGTACCTAAGAACCACCTATAGATTCTGATTTATTTGGTCTGGGGTAGGGCCTGAACTTTTGCATTTGCAACAAGCCCCTAAAACATACCTAACTACCAGCCTATAGCCAACACTTTGAGTAGCAAGAGCCTAAGATACAGCTAAAAGTGTATAAAAGAGATCTACCAGAATCACTAGAGAGGAAACCATTTTTGGCGTGTTGGTGATATCACAGACCAATTCAGCTTGTTGTGGAGCTGAATTATTACCAATTCTTTGCTTGTAATTGTTTTGCTCTTGAAATTAACATTGTAGTGAACATCTTTGTGCAAGACACTTCGGAGGTCCCAGAGGGAGGATTGATGGGGTTTAAGAAAATAAGCCTAATATTTAATTCCATATTGATTTCTTTTATTGATGATAATGTAAATTGTTATTGGCTGGTTGGAAAAGACTTCCTGTCTCATCATACCTATTGCTTCAAATCTAAAGTTCTATGAAAGTGTCTTATTTGAGGTGTTACTTTCCTCATCATGAACTTGAGGCCCAGGAAGTTGAAGATACCCAGCTAGATGGTAGCAGAGCTGCAACTTGACCCTAATTGAGCCTCTGTCCCTGTTTTGGGGAGTTTCGGAACAACAGCTGTCTATGATTGAAGGTTCCTCAGGTTCTGGAGTCTTGAGAGGAACATGATGCCCATTTTTGTTTTCTTGCCATCACTACTGATACATTCAATTAGTTTCCAGGGATAAGAATGCAGTGAAATGGGCAAGATCAGGGAGATATGAACTATAATGCCAGCTCCTCTTTATTTTACCTGCAAAAACTTGAACATGTCATTTAACCTCTCTAAGCCTGCTGTATTTATTTGTAAAAAGGATGCCACCCATCTTGTAGGATACTTGTGAGGAATGAATGAAATAGAGGATTTAACTGCATCTGGCATAGTTCCTGGCTGCATAAAATATAGAGGGCATAGCACCAATTTTGCGGTGCTATGCCTGCAACAGCATTCCTACTGCTTTTCCCATACCACAGGGTTCTTTTTATTTGCACACATTGTCATTCTAAATAAACCAGCAACTATATCTCAATGAAACAGTAAAAACCATGCATTCATTGAACTATAGGATAAAGATTTGTTCTTTCAAGTGGTTATTCATTCTTTTCAGAATATTTGATAAAGACACTTTTTCAGCTTAGATGCTTCTTTTCTCTGCCAAATAGGCATGACATGCCATAGTGCAGGACTTTGCTATATTTTTCTTATTATTTGAGCTTTTCTAACCAAGGTGATTCTAGAACTGATCTATAAAACACCCACAAACTGTGTATAATTAGATAAACAATAAAAATTTTTGCTTTAGTTGTGATGTCCTCATCTGTAATATATAGAGTATAATAATACCTGAGTTATTGGAGTGATCCCACTGCTGGGACTATATCCTGAGAATCCTGAAACATCTATTCAAAAGAACCTATGCACCCTAAATGTTCACAGCAGTGTTATTTACAATAGCCAAACATGCAATACAACATTGTTTACTATAGGCACTAAGTTGTAGGGCAAAACTCTAGATCTTATTCATCTTATATAACTTAAACTTTATACCCATAGAATAACATTTCTTCCATCTTAGTTTCTAATCAGGGAAGGGCTGTAATTTTTGCTGTCAAGTTCATCACAAAGAGTATCTGTGTCCATCAAAACTTTGAAAGGGGTCTGGTTCCTTTGCTTCGCTTTCATTATCTTGTATTATTTTCACTTGTTTCATGCATACTCTTTAAACCATCTGTTTTATATTACTGACATGTTCCAGTTGAGATATACTTAAACTTTTTACTTTTTAAGGATAGATGAATTATGACAGCAAAATGACAAAGAGTGTTTCAAGCATTTGGGTAGTCAAGGAAATTGCTAGGTCAGGAAAAGCAAATATGTATAGGCATATGTCTGTAAACAACACATTAAATTAAGCACTACACTGGCAGGAAACTGAAATGATTTGTGCATGCTGATGGTGTTATTTCGCAATTAAAAGTTTTATGTTAAAGAGCAAACTTGTTTGTAAGGACT
Source organism: Noctilio leporinus (assembly GCA_004026585.1). Taxonomy (NCBI): domain Eukaryota; kingdom Metazoa; phylum Chordata; class Mammalia; order Chiroptera; family Noctilionidae; genus Noctilio; species Noctilio leporinus. The sequence continues at coordinate 142,457 of PVIW01001431.1, read as the reverse complement.
CAAGATGTGCTTGGACATGAGCACAAGCACACAAATACAGTTAGCTGAGCAGGTGTATCAGCTAGCTTTGGATACATAACAAATCACTCCCAAACTTAGTGACTTCAAACAATAACCATTTATTTAGCTCATGATTCTGTGGGTTGGTCATTTGAGTTGGACTCAGCTGAACAGTACTGTTGGTCTTTCTTGGTGTCTCACATAAGGTTGCAATCAAATGGGGCTTCAAATGAGGCACTGAGAATTCTCTTTCTCTTTTTGTGTATTCTTAGGTCTTCTGTCCATCTGGCCTCTCCACATGGTTTTTCCATACAGTCTCCCCAGCAGGTACTTGGGCATGGTGGCTAAGGTTTATCAAAGTGTGAAAATGGAAGTTTCCAGGGTTTCTTAATGGTTGGTCTCAGAAGTCCTGCATGGTTAATTTTGCTGCATTCTACTTGTTAATGAGAGTCATAGGCCAGGGCAAATTTCATGTGGGGAGTGGGGAGAGGGCATGCATCATAAAGACATGAATACTAAGAGGCATAGCTCATATCATCAGGGCCATTTTTTTAAAAATTTTATTGTTGTTGTATTACATCCATCCCCTTTTTGCTCAGGGCCATTTTTAAAGACTAGCAATCACATTGACTATATTGAGCTAAAATTTATTTCTTTTCCCCTTGATTCTGTCCTACACCCAGTGTAACACAGAAAAAGTCCATTTTATATGACAGTCATTAAGATGATTTGAAACAGCTATTAAGCTTCCCCATACTCCCAAGTTTCCAGGGAAAATGTCCTCAGTTCTCTCAAGTGCTTCTTACGTGATATCATTTTGAATTTTTTAGCCACTGTGGCCACTCTTCCACAGATCTGCCCCGGTTTACCAATGTCCAGCCAAGTATTACAGCACCCAGCTCTGATCAGAGCAGCTTAGATGAGAGGACAGAATAATGACTTCCCACAGATGCTCATGTTCTACTCCCCAGTACGGTGAACATGTTGCCTTATATGGCAAAGACACATTGCAGATGTGTCTACGGTTACAGATCTTGAGACAATTATCTGGATTATTCAGGTCAACTCAATTTAATGAGTCCTTAAAGGCGGAGGATCTTTCCTGGTGGTAAATGAAGAGGTACGAGGATGGAAGAAGGGTCAGAGAGATGTGGCATGAGAAGGGCTCAACCTGCTATTACTGGATTTGAATAACAGAATTCCATCAACAATCAGAACAAACACAACACAAAGATCTAGGAAACAATGCAGAGTGCCAACACCTGGACTTCAGTTGGCGAGACCTACACTGGACTTTCAGCCTACAGAAGTCTAAGAAAAAAACTTGTGTTTTTTACACCATTAAATTTGTGGTTACTTATTATGGTAACAATGGAAAATGGATAGAGTCTATTATGATCACTTTTTTTTTTTAAGATTTTATTTATTATTTTCAGAGAGAGGAAGGGAGAGAGAGAGATATCCATGTACGGTTGCCTTTCACCTGCCTCCAGCTACGGACCTGGCTGGAGACCTGGCTTGCAACCTGGTTATGTGCCCTGGCTGGGAATCGAACCATTGACCTTTGGGTTCGCAGACCAGCACCTTATCCACTGTGCCACCAGCCAGGGCCTTATGATCACTTTTGAACAAAAAGGTTAAGGCATCCTATATTTTTGGAGAGAAATGAGACTTAGGTGTGTCTTGGCTTTTTTGGCAATGATACTGTTGGTTCATGCAGAGCTTATGTACAATAAAAACACAAAGTCTTTTTCTCATACACAGCTGTGATTGTGAATATTTTTCCCTTTAATAATCAAATGCAAACTGGGTCATTTAGTCCAATCCATGTTCATCATGTTAGATGCAGTCTACTGTTCTAGCCTGTCAAGATATTTCAGAGCCTGGTTTCTGTCATCCAAATAATCAGCTATGTCCTCCCAGTTCTGGGTCATTTCAACATCTGATCAGTTTTATCGGTGAGCATGCCTTGAAGGTTGCCTCTGCCAACCTGCACCAATGCTGTTCTTTTCAACTACAGTGCCTGTGCTTGGACTCCCACCATTTATCAAAAGCCTGCATGTTTATCAAGACGCAGCTCCAATTCCACATCTTTCATGGAGGCTTGCCTGACAGCACCCACCTGACATGGTTCATCCTCCTCTGCTCCAGGATGAGTCCTTAATCCATGGCGTGGATAGGGCACAAATAGTGTTGCACAGCAACTCTCTGTTTACGTGTCTTTTGCTTTTGAAGACAAAAATGGTCTCTTTAAATTTTATATTGCCTAAAGCCACTGGCATTATGCCTAGTACATAACAGGTGCTTTATGGAAAACAATAATTCATTTAGCAAGTTCTAACTGAACCAAGGCGTGATGCCCTAACACATTCTTCTCCGTATTAAATGTGTTGGGAAAATATATATATGCAACAAGTACATCATTGCAAATAACCAATTTGAGAAACAATAAAGCAGAGGTTCTTTTGTGTGGGAAATTATGGCAGAGCAATATGTGTATACTTCATGTTTTGTGAGAACACAGTGCTACATACTTAAAATTATGGGAGCACTAGATTCTGGGTTCTTGCAGAATAGAAATTAGGTCTTTAACTCTAGATCCTAACACAATGTCTAGGACAGAGAATGTGTTTAATCCCTTTGACAAGTCATTCAATTATTATTTATAAATGTTCATTACATGGCACCCTTTCAGCCCACTTACCTCACACTCGTTCAGTGTCATTTCAATGCTACCACAGTGTCAGCACCAACTTTTGAGCAGAGATGGAGAATGAATCAGTGAGGAGGTCACTAGCTGCCAACTATAGAAATCCCAAACCCAAATTGACCTACGTTCTACAGATGTTTATAGCTCATACAAGAAGGAACCCAGAAGGAGGACAATTCCAGCATAGGCTATTCAGCCACTCAGTAATATTATAAGGACTTTTTATTGTACTTTTATTAGGATCACTTTATATTCTTCTGTTCCCTTTATGTTAGCCCCTCCCAGGGTCATGAGAGGTCTATCACATTTTAGCTGTAACACCTTCCAGCAAAACAAGTGGTCCTATCATGAGATAAATGAAGGGATCTTTTCCACAAACCTCTCAGAAGACTTCCTTTCCTCTCTCAGTGTCTAACTAAATGCAGGACACATGCCCATTCAAACTAATTGCTGTCAAGGCCATGGGATCACCACACTTGTGGTGTGAAGCGTATGGCTCTGTGGAGGAGGATGTAACTATTGATTCACAAGAGAGTCCTGTTAGCAAGGAGAAAAGAGCTCACATGGTGGGAAGGCAAACAACAAAACCTACAGCTACTGAAGCAAACAGCTAAACCTAAATAAATATATTCTCCCTTTATTTTCTTTTAGCTTTTCTCAGTGTCACTTTCTCCGGAGTCAGCCATGCGTTTCTGTAACTATGTTGGGAAAATTAAAGTTACTTACTGCTTTCGCATAACTGTTATTTACTTTTACCCTAAAATGGCAAAACACACTTGCACATATACCGATACACACAGACACAGATTGTTGTTCGCCAGTGAAATTCTCTGTATGGTGTTTTGAAAATAAAGAATGTTTGTGAGTTGCCAACCTCTCCAGTTTCCATCCTGCGTCAGAATTTATTCCTCTGTCTTCCAAGTGGAGAATGATGGCTTATAGCTCAGATGAGGTCTTTGAAATTGGGATCGCTTAATGGAAACAGACGCTTACCCTTCCAGATAAAGTCGCAGTATTTATCCCACAACTGAAATTTAATGTCTTTTTATAATTTTCAAAGAGTCTGCAAAATGGAATGAGAGTTGAAGGAAGTGCTCTGGAAGCATGCTTTATTTTATTTTATGGTTTTGGTAAAATAAGACTTGCAGGAGATTCCTTTACTACTTTTTAAATTTCAAAAAATAAGTGTACAGCCCTGGCTGGTAGCACACTAGATAAGGCGCCGGCCTGCACATGCAAAGGTTCCCCAGCCAGGGCACATAATCAGGTTGCAAGCCAGGTCTCCAGCCAGGTCTGTGACTGGAGGCAGGTGAAAGGCAACCATACATTGATGTTTCTCTCCCTCTCTGCCTCCTCCCTTCCTCTCTCTCTGGAAATAATAACTAAAATATATTTTTAAAAAGTGTATCTTTTAATATAATGCTGAGATCAGCAATGAGCCAGTCTGCTATTCTTAAGGTATAAACCCTAATTTGCTTTTGCAAACACTTTTTATACTTTTATAATTATTTTCATATTATTTACATTGGGTTCTCAAAATAACCAAGTAAGGAAGGTAGGTCCAGCCTTGTCCTTATAAATGGGGAAACTAAGTTTCAGAGATGTTACTGACTTGCCCTAGGTCACACAACATGTTAGTAACAAAGAGTGATCATAATTTTCAAATTGTGTCTCCCTGGATTATAAGTAGCCATAACATAATGTGTTCTTTTATTTTTCCAACTACTTTCATGAGGTATGAGGAAATAATTAAGAGCATCTCACATACTAGAAAGAACTTCCAACTTGCGGGAACTAGAAAATCTCAAAGCTGATTAGCTAAGATGTAGCAAGCACCTTTCATAGGTGGGAATGAATACTGAAAAGTAGTCACCTGACAAAGAGGTTAATTTCACTCCTGTTTAGAGGGAAAGGACAACCTTTACAGGGTCAGTTGACCCATTTGAAATGGGGTGTTTGAATATGGAGCCTGTATATTATAGAAGAAGGTGTGTGACAGTTTGTGATATTTCCTATGAGATCAAACACATGGGGTCTTTGTCTTGAGCACTTGAGGGTGAGTGTTTTCTTCCTTCTTTTCCTCTAGCCATTTCCTGGGCATGTGTTCAGTTCTGGAGCCTCTTCTAAACTGCAGTTTCCTTCAACCTGCAGCCCTTTGGAAAAGGGCCCTGGTCCTCCTTTGTCTGTTTTACCAGCTTAGGCACCCCATCTCCAACAGTCCTTGTTTGTTCACCTTAGGTCATAGTTTCCATGTGAAGTCATGGATTTACAATTTGTGTCTTTCTGCAGTAATTAGTTCCCCACTCAGGGAGAGCACAGCTGCACATTAAGTTCCATTGATCCCACGGCAACACGTTGCTCACCGCTGCGTTGGCAGGCAGGCGCTTCCTACTGCACCTACAAGCAAATACACAGACGCACTTTATTTCCCAGAAACAAGCCTGGATACGGCCTCCTGTTTTTCAAGAGGTGGATAGTCTGGCAGCACCAAATAGGATGTGATGCCTGGTTTCTCCTCTGTTCCCGCTTCTCTTTTTTTCCCTCCACATTTGCTTAGAAAACATCCCACATCATCAACAGGGGCTGTTCTTTGGATTTTTACTAATAATTTCTATTAATAGTTTACATTTCTGGTAGCAGTTGGCTCTATTTGGAGAAGCACAAAGAGAGACAGGCAGATCAGCCTCACCTTACCGAGGCACCGAGGAAAAAGGACTCAGGTTGGGTAGGATACCCTGAATTTTGTCTGTGGTGCTCTAATCTGGAGAGGACTCAGGGCCACATATTCTGAGATCAGCTGACCTACTATTATGCACAGTAGCTCATTGAGAAAGAGAATACAAGCTGCAGTCAATAAACCAGACTAAGAAGCTCATGGAACTGAGCTCAAATGAAAAATGATGAAAGAAGGTGTCAAACTCTGATGACAGCTTGTGTCATAGGGGCATCAGTGTTATATCTAAAGTACTGTATGGAAGACTAATAATGGAAGTTAAAACATCGCCATTTCATTTACATATACTTTAGAATGGTGCTATGCCAATTACAACTCTTATATTATTCCTCAAAATGTATCATTTGATCCCCCTACTCAACCTAATAGTTTTAACAGTTTCTTGGCTTTGTTCAAATAGTAAAAAACATGACCTGCTACCAAAACTTCTCTTGAGTATGTTGGAGTAATTAGGCAGATATCTGTCCAGGGCAGTTTCTATGTTTTATTGATCATTTTGATCACTTCTTTCTTATCTCAAACATGTTCTTCCCAATATAAATGCGTGAGAAGTATGTAAGACTAACTTTAGCTCAAGAAAGAGAGGAAAGAGGACAGAAAGAGGAGGGACAACTAAGTGCTGTTGGGAAGGTGTGTCTATAATAGATTCTATTGCTTCAGAGGAATCCTCTAGTGAACGATTAAAAAAAGTGAATCACACTTAATTCTGAGTCATAATTAGGATGACCATAAAATTTATTATCCAAATGGGACACTTTTTAGAAGAAAGTGAACACTAATTATAATACTTCTACACAACAGGCATAAACTGGGGCTGTCCCTGGTCAGCCATGTAAGTGACTGGAGCTTTAACTGAAAATCCACTTTGATTCATTTTGGGCTAGTGGGTTTTTTTTTTTTTTTTTAATCTCTGTCATCATGATTATCACTCATCAAAGGCTTGTGAGGTCAAGAGAGGGGCTTCTCTCATGTCCTGATGTAAGGGAACTGACATAGTTTGGACTTGACCCTCAACTATCTAAAGTTCAAAGCTAACACTTAGGATTTCAACAGCTAACAGTGATCTAACTAGGGAAAAAGTCAAGGTTCTTTATGATTCTAGAACAGAATCCCAAGGACCTATGTGAAGAGAACTAATGTATATATTGAGAAGGTATCATTTATTTTTCATGATGAGGTAATATTGCTTTCAGTGATTGGAGCTTTCTTACCTTTGTCACTTAACTCAATTTCTATTAATAACTGGGGTGGAGAGAGAACAAGGAAAGCTAATTCATGGATTGCATTTGATTTGGTTCCTCCACACCATGCAGGTCTAGATCCTCTGCTGTTATACGGAAGAGTATATTCATATTCCTTTCTTAAAGGGAATGCCTGTAGCAGAGACAAGCTCAGTTATGGTTTATATCTTATAATTTTTTCCTAATCTGCTTCATCCTAATCTATTCTCAGTATATTAAAAAGTAATCATCCCAGAGCATTCGGAGGCCAAGAATATCAAATCCTGCTTCCTCCAACCTCTGCTTTTCTGCTAGAACTGGCTCAGAAACTGCAGGGTTCAGTATCCCCCTGCAACCAGGGCCAGGGATGAGCTGGACAGGCTGGAACAGGCTTTTGGAAGCAAGAGAGAGGCCAATCTTCGAAAACAGAATGTACTCTAAGCAGTTCTTGGAAAGTCAAAGGAGGTTAAGACTGCAGTTAGCATCATTTCCCTCTGGTGGAGTTAATAACCTTTTTTACTGACTCTTATGGGTTGGATGTGAACATCTTTCCCTAGTGAGAAAAAGATAAATAAATATCTGGATTAAAAATTAAAACAAGAAGCCAATAATCATTAGCCTCTCACTGTTTTAGTTTTGACTAGTGTATGTCACATTCGTTCATCAATTACTTAGTTCATCCTTTGTCAATTTGTAAGTTGCTACCATGTGCTCCTGCCCTTTCAGAAATTGTAGCCTGGGGAGTGATGGTAGAGGATGAAGGCAAATTAGCAAATATATACAGTGAGATGGACTCTTTGATAGTACAGAAAGCTATTGAAGTACCTACTATTGACTCTCAACTTAATCCCAGTGGTCAAAGGAAGCTTCCTAGGGAAAATAACTTCGTTTAAACTGACATTCATACTATTCAGAGACCACTCATTGCAAAAAAAGTGACTTGGAAAAGGAGAATGTTTAAGGCCTGGGAGCAAAAGAACATGGCTCTTTTGGTAAACTGTAAGGTGTTCAATTAAATCGTATATTGTAGAATAAGAGGGCAGATGAATGGAAAGAGACAGAAATGGGTAAGCTTCCATCATCCTTTTTCTTGTCATCATAGATGGTTAGAACTGAAAGGGACATTAGTGGTTGGCAGCCATTCCTCTTGGAAACTGAGAAACACAAATCCAGAGGAGAAAGCTGACTCACACAAAGGCATACCTTTTTATATTGGGAAAATATACAAACCTGATTTCAGTTCCCCGCCTAAGTGCAGGGTTCTTGTCATAGTCTGGTTATTTTCCTTTTCTTAGAATACTTGAAATCATAAAATCATTACACTTAGCCTTCTTGGGCTAGAGACCTATTCAAAACCGAGAGGCTTTGGCTTATTGGAAATCAGCCTGAGGGACCTAATTTCTTATATCCATACCCTTTGATTGTTTTCACAGGATTTTGACTTAGTGAGTAATTTGGAAGTGTTTACACTTTAAGTACAGACATTTTTTGCTCTTTTCCAAATTGGTTAGACTTATATGCTAACATGCTGGCCAGGATACTCCATGCACAAAATAGGAGATGGGAGTTAGGGAGGCAGCATATTTGTTACTAGTAGAAAAGGAAAAGTTGTAAACAATGAAATATTTTTGAGTTGTTCATTACATGTACCTCAAAGAATGGTGAGGAATTAATGAGAAAGGATAAGGGCTAAATGATACAGGATGCAGGGGAAATTATAGGCCAGTCAGAGGATAAGGACAGCATTCCATTTGGCAGGAACAAAAGGAAAGAGGTAGAAAATCAGTCTAGAAACATAGTTCAGGTGTAGTGTGTGCTGAGTTCTGAAAGCCAACCTCTTTGGTGTACAACGGTGGTGGACCACAGAATGTTTTTAAGGAGTGGAAAGGTGGACTCAAAGTAGAGCTATGAGGCTGCAAGGAAACCTGTGTTGTGCTGCAAAGATCCTTTCAGGACCGAAGTGCAAACTACCCCAGCTGCTGAGTGCTGGCTCCTGAGAGCACACAGCTGACCTCTCGAAATTGCTTCACCTGAGGCCATACCCCTCCCTGGTGCCCAGGACTATTGGACACATCTGCAGGACCTCCCCAGCTCCAGAGCTCTACCTGGGGTCAGATGAAGACTTTGTGGCCACTGCACACAGCTCAGCTCCTCCTTCTGCCCCACCCTGCATCCTTCACCCCTCAGAAGTTGATCCTGAGCACAGTTCACAGTCTGCCTCCTCCCCAACTCATCCCTGTCCTATGGAAAAGATCTGCAATGAAGAGATGAGCAGAGGAGGAATCTGTAAGCCAGGATTCCAATTCCTAAGGATTAACTGAAGGTGCCATTGAGCACCTAAAATAAGGCCTAAAAGGGGGCAAATTGGGAATCTCTAGCTCATCCCTTTCATCTGTAAACCCTCCAATACTGAGCCTCTGTCGTTTTTCTGTAATTCCTTGCCAAGAACCTCATGAATTACTTATTTTTTCTAAAGACTTGCAGGCATAGTTTTTAAAGCTGGCAATATATCAGAATAACCCTGGAGTCTTTCAAATAACACAATTTTGTGATTCCACCCCTAATGATTCTGTTTCTGCAGTTCTATGTGGAGGGCCCTCCCAAAGTGAAATGTATACCACTGCTTTGGTTTCCAAAACACACACTTTCAAGTTCATGTTCTAATTTGATCCTCACATACACACTATAAAGTAAGTGTTATTGTTATTATCCCCATTTAACAAATGAGGAGACTGGGATGGAGAGAAGTCTAGCTACTTGCCTCAGGGCCCCCAACTAAGTAAAGAGACAGACTCACGACTCAAAACAAGAAGTGAAGGTCTCTTGATGTTCTTTCCATTATACCACCCTGCTGTTTTCAGCTCTCCTCAGGCCAGAATTCTCAAGGCCTGCCCTGGCATGTGCTTATTCCATTCTCCATGTCTTTGCAGAAGTTTTTCCCCAAAACTACACCTTCTTCTCCACAATACAAACACTGACAAGCTTCAGAACCAACCCGAGGGGGTTATAAAGTCATTTAAAATTGTGTTACATGAGGCATTTTCAAAGTGGTAATATCCAAGGTGCATGCGATGTGATGTTCACAAAGTGTTCTCAAATAACCTTGAACCCCACTTGAGGAATTTGGAGAATAGTCCTGATTCATTTATAGCCTCTGTCCTTGTATCCTTGAGCCTTAATCATACTCAGGGCCTTAGCTTTATTTTTATTTTTTAAAATGTATTTTTGTCTTATTTATCCAGCCACAAGTAGAGGCTTTGAGAAAAAAAAAATCTAGACTTCCAGCTCAATTTAACAAAATTAATAAACTTTTCTGGCCCCTTTTATTTACCAGATACTGGATAATTAAAACATGAATGAATAAAATTCATCTCCTGTCTTCAAAATGCTTATAATCTCTCTATGCATTCGACAGCAAGCCACCCATTTATAGACATGAATGGAGTTGTATGGATAACACTTAATGGATCCAGAGGGGGGAAAAGGGGGAGTTATGAGAAATTCTCACAAAAGGAGCTATTTGAACAGAACCGTGACAGTAAATTGGTAATCAATGAACCTTAAATTCATGTCTTAAAAAAGAAAGATGTCTTAAGGATGTCTGCATCTTCATACTTAGGGCTGGGAATTCATTAAATAAGTCAACAAATATTCAGTGAGTACAAATAATCCTAGGATTTATTAGTTACACCTCCCTCTTTTTCACTTCTCACATTCAATTTATCTGCCAATTCAGTCTTTTCTACCCTTAAAGTATCTTTCCAATTCATCCACTTATCTTCATCTTCATTACCACCATCTCCAATTAAGACTTCATCAATAGCTGGTCTCTTCATCTAATATCCACTCCTACTAACCTCCAAGCCATTTTCTACTTTGCAATTGGAGATTTACCTTTGATATATAAATCTGAATTACATCTCTCTACTCTTTTCCCCAAGACTCTTAGGATAAAAGGCAAAATTTTAACCCAACCAACCAACCAAAGGCCTACACATTTTTGGCCTCACTCATTTCTTTTTCAGTCTCATTTGGACCTTCATCTCCATACTCCAGCTACATGGGTTTTCTTGCATGTTCCCCTCCATCGCATGTCTTTGGCACATGCTGCTCCCTTCACGGAGGCTTTTCCCCATTACTTTCCTTCTTAACTCAGTCTCTTCCTTCTGAACTCAGCAGAATCATTATTTTCTCAGGGAAGCCTTCCCTGAACTCTTCTTACCATATCTATAGCCTTATTATATGCAAGTGCAATAGATTCCTCTCTCACTTCTTTGCAGCATTTATCACAGTAATAATTTTACATTTATTTGACTGTTTTTAAATTTTAAACTCCATCCCTTCCTCCCCTCACAATATATTAGGTTTGGGGGCGGGGGAGGAACTGTGTCTGTTTTTGCACATCATTGGATTCCCCAGAACCTAGCTAAATGCATGGAGCAGAGAAGGTTCTCAAATACTTAATAAGTGAGTGAATGAGTAGATCAAAGACTGAATGAATGAACTAGTAGATGTTCTGGGCAACAAAAAATGAGAAAAACAGGCCTAGTTTCTGCCTTTGTGGAGCTTTTTGCCTAGTGCTGGTTAAGCATGGAGATGAAAAAGTTGGGGTGTTGCTGTTTGGAATTTGAACAAGTTCTCCATTACTCTTTCCTCAACCCATTTCACAGTTCTGCTGGAGATTTCAGCATCTGAGTTAGAGTTCTAATTGCAGCTGAGTTGGATTTGTTGTTTTTATTTTAGTATTTCTATACCAGAGACTGATGCTGGTATTTGAAAAGAACATGTTCCTTTATATTCAAAATGACTCTGTGCCCTGGCTGGTAGCACAGTGGATAAGGCGCCGGCCTGAGAACCCAAAGGTCGCAGGTTCGATTCCCCAGCCAGGGCACATAACAAGGTTGCAAACCAGGTCTCCAGTCAGGTCTGTGGCTGGAGGCAGGTGAAAGGCAACCATGCATTGGTGTGTCTCTCCCTCTCTGCCTCTTTCCCTCTCTCCCTTCCCCTCTTTCTGAAAATAATGAAATGAAATCTTAAAAAAAAAAAAAAAAAATGATTCTGTAATGACATGTATTGCTTTCTGATGGCCCTATAACCAAGCAAACTGGGGCTCAACCAAGTGGCACCTTGACACATGACCCAACAATTAGTGTTGAAGAAAATAGGTTTTTATTTACAGAGTTCCAACCTTGGGGGAGGGGGGTAGGAGCTGAGAGCCCTCCTGCTCAGAGCCCTGTTCTCCCATGAAACTCAGCACTTCCCTTGCTCCGCCCAGGTTATAAGCCAAAACCATGCCTAGAAGTCCTCCATTCCTTATGTTTTCTTAAGCCAGAGGTGCAAATAGATTTCCACCCTGCCCCTGCTCCCTCCACCGGCATGTGCACCTGATGGTTTCTGAGTCCCCGGCCTCTCACAACAGCTCTCTCCTTCAGGATCTGGAGCACGTTGTTCTCAGCCTCCATGTAGTGGTTCACAAAAACCTATGTCATGTTACACTGGATCATGGTGGCATTTAGGGAGGCACCCATCCCAAGAGAGTGGCTTCTCTACATCATCCAGAGAAGCAGAAGTAGCTTCTGTCTCACTACAGACCACATGGCTTCTCTCTGTCATTTACTCCAGACCTCTTCTCTTTGTGGTGGACTCTTTTACACACCAGACCTTGTAGCCAACTTCCACCTACACCCTTTCAGCCTGCGTGGCTTCTTCTTTCTCTCTCAGCCCACCCCTGTTTTAAATGCTTAGCCTAGAATTTCCTATATGACCTCATATCCAGCCCCTCCTACGATGTATCATTTTTTAAAAATCTTCTTTCAACTGCCATTTTTAGTTAGGACAAGAGTCCCCAGTGACTTCCGGGGTTGGCATCTGCCCTCTGCCCCTTACACAGGTGCTGGATAAGGTCCCCCAGCTATCACAAGTCCCTGAATGCTCTCAGGGGCTTTTCACCCTGTACAGTAGACCGCTTTCTTCGAGAAAGGCATGGCTATCAATCTGCCATGGTTATGCAAAGTATCTTGAACTCTGTATCATCCACTTCTCCCTTCTCTCAATCAAGGTTTGTGGGGGTTTTCTCCTAAATTCAGGGGACCCTCACTCTGCATCCTGTTATAACCCTGCACCCATTTTCCCTTTTTGTTAGAGCTCCTCAGTTTGGGAGCTGGAAGTCACCTCTCCTGCCTGCTATGCTCTCAAAATGGGACTGTCCATTAAATGGTGAGTTCATAACCCAGTCAGGCCAGAGACTCTCTCTTAGGACTTCCTTATTTTCCCTAGTTAAGATGCTCTGGGGAAACTGTCAATGGATCCCTGGAGCATCCCAAAGGTCCTTCCTGTCTGAGTCAGGCTATGAGCTTTTGAATAATTCTTTTTTTCTTCAGTGGGTATGAGTACATTTTGTTGCTTGCACCCAGAGTTTCACAGAAGCACGGGTGGGCAAATCACAGCCTGCAGACCAAACCCAGCCACCACCTATTTCAGTTTATAAACTTTGATTGAAGCACAACCACACTCTTTTATTTATGTAATGTCTATGGTGGCTTTTGTGCTACAAAGACAGAGTTAAGTACTTGTACAGAAGCCATATGCTTCCTAAAGCTGAGAATATTAACAGAAAAAGTTCATTAGCCCCTGCACCAAAATCGGATTTTCCATTCTGGCTCTTCATTATACTTAAATAGAGAATGTTGTTGAGAGTTGACCCAAGAACTGGCACATATGTTCTAAATCTCTCTGAGCCTTGGAACAGCACTTTAGTATCTCTGTGCCTCAACTTCATCTTCTACATGATGAAGAGCTTGAACTTGGACTTCTAAATTCTCTCCCAGCATTCAGTAGTTCATCTAAACAAAGATAAAGGCAACCAGGTATATAAGTAAAAGCAAAAGAGACAATTATGACATAGATCTGGGAATAAAAAAGACATCTAGCAAAATATGTACAATGGGAAATAGCATTAATTATTATACACTTGTGTGCAAAGATGGGTGTATTTGTGTACATGTTTTTGTGTGTGTCTGTATTTTAAGAAGCAGCAAACATCTACTTAGTTTATATACTGCTTTGTCTGGATCCAAGGAGGAAAAACTGAATAGCCTGAAATTCTCATTTAAGCCTCAAACTTAAATTCATGGTAAATAGACTATTAGTGGGAAATTTTGGGACAGTCCCTAAGCAAAGTTTGTTTTACTTTTTACTCTGACTTGCTCCAAAAGCTCAGTTGAAATTACACACTAGAAAGTACCTACTTAAATTCCTTTTACAAGCAATCTCTTCTCAGTAGACACAAGTTTAAGCCTGTCTGCTCACCTCAAACAGACCATCCATCTGAATTGTTTGCAATGGCCCCAGGCTACAGGTAGTTTAAAGTGCCACTATCAGATTGCTTCTCAATCTTCTCCTCCCCACTAACTAGTCCTGATTTTTTTCAGCAGCTTTTCATATTCCAGGGCTCCATTATTAACACTGTTCGCACTGAGCTGGATTTTCATCCTTCTCCATGCTGTGCTGACTTTGCTCCTTTTAGGAGCTCAGAGGCCAGACCTGGGACTTGCTGGCTCTAGGCCCCCTTTTTTCCCTTTAAAAATGTTTTGATGGTCATGTGTTAAGAGCTAATGACAATTGTCTGCCCATAATACTCAAGTATAAACTTGCATCAAGCCAGGGGAATTGATGAAATTAACCTTAAAATTCAGAACATCTATCCTATAATTAAGACCCACTAATGTGTGGACAAACAGGTCAGTGAGACCTACTTACGGTCTCCACAAATTAAAGGGCTCCAAAAGAGAAATTCCTTTCTTTCAGAGAGTGATTTTTTTTCAAGGAGAACTTTAAATAAATACTTATTGAGCATCTATGTGATGACAGGCATTGTGCTAGTTGCTGGGATTCAGAAGGGAGGACAGGATATGATATCTCTGTCCTCATTGTGCTTATAGGCTAGTGGGAGGATTTTGGAAAGGGAACCTGGCACAGAAAACTATATAGGCAGCTAGCTATGAAGGCCTGAAAAATATCAAGGCCCCCAGCTCAGAATTGGATGCAGCCAAAGTGAAGCAGCCATAGTCAAGGACTTGAAATAATTTCCACTTGGCAGCCTCTCAGAGCAGAGGGATAGTGTTAAGGGAGAACCCGCAAGGTGGAGATGGAAGAATACAGGAAATTATAAGCCATTTAAGAGAATAAAGAGTCCCTGAACAGTGGTTCTTAACCAGGAATAATCTTGTCTCCTAAGGGGACATTTGACAATGTCTTCTAAACATTTTTGGTTGTCACAACTTGAGAGGTGCTACTGGAATCTAATAGGCAGAGGCCAGAGATGCAGCTAAACATTCTGAAATTCACAGGACAGCCTCCACAACAAAGAGTTACCTGGTCCCAACTGTCAGTAATGCAGTGGTTGAGAAACTCTACCCTAGAGCCATGTGAATCACCAAACGGGGGAGTGGCAGGATCAGATTTTTGTTCGCTGACTTTCACTCTGGACTTGGAGGAGTGAGCAGACTGTATGGGTGGATGCACAAACTAGAAAAAATAACTTAGTGCAGTTTTGCTAGTAAGACGTGGGGTAAGAGAAGAACCCTCTCCTGCCTGTAGCCCTGAACACAGAAACACATCTCAGTTGTGGATGTTGGGACAAAAAGGCCACCACAGAAGTTTTTATGGCAATATCCTTTCTTAACTCGTGAGGGATGGAAAGTTGAAAAGAAAATAAAGAGAAATAATTATTTTCATGTACACTTTTGTACGTCTCACCATTCTGTTGTTTTCAAGCCGCAGACCTACCAGATAAAAAGGTTTCAGATTAAAGCGTTAGCCGACCTGAACATAAAATCATAGGGTCTAAATATTTTTAACACACCCACATACATATACACACACAGAGGGCATGACCCCAGGTATTTGTGGAGCATATTTTGCATTCTTTGTGACAGGTGGGGTGCTATAAATGAAGCACAGTGACAGCTGCTTAGCATGATAATGTGTTCCATACTTTCAGACCAATTTGGAAAGCCTGGTGTTACCTATTATTAAGAATACTACTGTAATATATATGGAAAGTCTCTTTGTGCAGGGTAAAGTACAGTGATTCTCACCCACCTCTTCCCTGATCACTCCCCAGTATCCTGAATAAAGCATCTAATAATAGCTGGTATTTATTGAGCTCTTGACAAATACCTGTGCTAAGTAAGCACTTCATACATGTTTTCTCACCAATCATCACAAGTCTGTAATGCAGGTGTTTTTCTTCCAATCTTACACTTCAGGAAACTGAGTTTTGTCAGAGTTACAAAACTATTGTAGTAGCATGCGGAGTCTAGATTTCAACCCAGCAATGAAAACCTCTCCCAAGACTCTAGAGTTGGACCCAAAGATCCTGTAATTTCTTGTCAACAGCATTGAGTGATTGCAAGAGGCCATCTGGAACAGGTCTTTTCTCTGAACATCCTGCTCTTCATAGGTGAGGCTGACAGCTCTGTTAACTCTGGCCATCTTCATGTTATTTGAGGAATATTCAGACCCAGCAGAATCCAGCTGTCTGAGCTGAGGCCTCTTCAAGTCTACACAACCCACTCTGGCAAAGACCATTGTATTTTTGTGAGTTTTTTAAAAAAATACCCAAGTTCAGGTTTGACTAAGACAGGCAAGAGAAGAGCTGGGATTATAGTTGGAGGTGCAGACCCAGAATGGACCACAGTATCTCTGCTTGTTTATTTCCTCACAAGAACCACCGGATGTTTTCTAGTTACTCAACAGATAAGAATTTCTTATCACTTTTGGCACTTTCATATGTTTTTCTATTTTTCATTTGGAAGTATGTATTTTTCCTGCTGTTGGCCACCCATCCTGGGAACAAAGCCAAATTTCTGGAGATGCTCAGAGATATGTACAGCTATCCCCTGGGACTCTATCTCTTCATAAGACATTTATAGGGAGACCCAAATGCCTGGCCCTCCAAAAAACACACATGACACACAAAATATATTCCCCTTTGAACCAGAAGTTCATTGCTTCCAATCTATGGCCTAAGTTCTCTACAGGACTTCTTCTATCCCCCAACAGCCAGCTTACCAGCCACAGCTAAATTGACTCACAGTTGCTGGGAGGCAAGCATAACTAACCCTCCTCCATTTAGGCAATTTTCTTCTAAAGTCCTATACATGGACTTCACAGTGCCTACACATATACATGTTTCCTTTAAAATCATAAGGGAGGCCCTGGCTGGTGTGGCTTAATGGATTGGCACCAGCTTGTTAACCCTAAGGTCACTAGTTCGATTCCTAGTCAGGGCATGTAACCAGGTGGCAAACCTGGTCTCCAGCCAGCTCCATAGCTGGAGGCAGGTGAAAGGCAACCACACACTGATGTTTCTCTCCCATTCTTCCTCCCTCCCTGCCCTTCTCTCTAAAATTAATGAATAAAATCTTTTTTAAAAAATAAGTAAATAAATAAATAAATAAAATTAAAGAGGAATCTGAGGAGTCATTTATTTTCCAGCTCCTCACTATTACCAAGCTCAAAATCCATCACTAGAAATTTCCTGCCTTGTGACACAAAAATGAATGTCTACCAAAAATCCATGTTGCTTCTTGTTCCCTGTCTTGGATCCAGGAAGTCACGTTTGTTCTCACCCTGGTACATGCACCCCCTGGAAAGATGATCTCTGGCTTTGCTCTTCAGTAGAACATAGTAACATCTCCTATGGCTGCTGTAACAAGTGATCAATAACCTGGTAGCTTAAAGCAACAGAAACTTCTTCTCTCACAGTTCTGGCAGCAGAAAGTCCCAGAAAGGTCCCACTGAGCTCAAATGAGGTGTCAGCAGAACCACACTCCCTCCAGAGCCTTTGGAAGAGAATTGGTTTTCCGCCTCTTACAGGTTCTGGTGGTTGTTGGCTTGTGGCAGCATCATTCCAACCTCAAGACCAACATCTCCACATCACAGTCTGCTTCCATCCCACTCACTCCCTTCTCTTCTGTGTCGAATCTCTCTGTTTCTCTCTCATAAAGATACTTGTGATGTCATTGAGGGCCTACTGGATAATCCAAAATAATGTCCCCTGTAAAGCACAGATGAGGGAATAGTCAATAATACTGTAATAACTATGTATGTATCAGAAGAGTACTAGACTTATTAGAGTGATCCCTTCATGAGGTATATAAAAGTCTGCTTTATATACACCCAAAACTAATATATTATTGTATGTCAACTCTACGCACAAAACTAATAAATTATTGTATGTCAACTATAATTTTAAAATAAATTAAAAATAAAATAAATTGAGCAGGAAAACTTAAAGCTAAAATAATAATCTCCCTATTTCAAGATTCTTAACTTAGTCATATCTGCAAAGCTCCCCCTTTTCCAAATAAGGTAACATTAACAGGTTCCAGGGGTTAAGACCTGATATCTCTAGGGACCATCGTTCATCTTACTACAACTATCTTCCTGCCCATTCTGCGAGAGATGAGGGAGCATTAGTCCAGGGCACCCTTCCTGAAGGTTTCAAGTGAGGGAGAAAGAGTTTATAGACATAAATGTATCTTCATGGCCCTGCGAGGGATGGCAGGTATCCTACTCAATACATATGTTCAGAATTAAATATTGTCTACTCTCTGGCATCTGTACTTCCATTGCGATCTACTCTTGGGTTTGCCGAGCAATTGAACGACAGCGTGGGCTGAATAATTTTACGTAGGGAGGGGGGCATATTCTGTGCATGGGAAGGTAGTGGGCAGCAACCAGCAAATAAAAATATAGGAAGCCCATTTAAAACTAAATTCCACAAACACAACAAATAATATTTTAGAATAACTGTGACCGGTACAAATATTTGGAACATTCTAATACTAAAACAGTTATTCACTGTTTACCTAAAATTTAAGTGTAACCGTCTGTCCTGTATCTCATCTGTCAACTGTGCACTAGATCTGGTAACACACGCCCTGTGAGGGCACACCGATTGCAACAAACAAAAACAAACACTGCCAGAAAGAAAGAAGGAACTTGCACCCTTTGCAACAACATGGATGGAACTGGAGAGTATTATGCTTAAGGAAATAAGCCAGTCAGTGAAGGACAGGTATCATATGATCTCACCCATTATGGGACAATAATGAGCAAAACTAACAACGAGCAAAACAGAACCAAGTATATGAATACAAGGAATAGGCCTGCAGTGGTCAGGGGGAAAGGGGTTGGGGGGAGGGGGGAGGCAGAGGCAA
>PVIW01001431.1:0-123466 GCA_004026585.1 Noctilio leporinus | reverse complement strand
CAAACAAACAAAAAAAAAAACACTGCCAAATGTCCCTTTGGAGGCAAAACGACCCTTGGGTGACAACCACTGATTTACTTAATTAAAAAATAAAAAATAAACCCTCATAAAATAGGAAAAACTGAGAAACATACGTGGAAGTGTCTGAAATACGGGCAAGCTGGCAGCTGTGGCCAGTTAGTTGCTAAGCAGTCAGATCTTAGGTCCACGGGCCCCACAGACATGAGAGCAAGGCTCTGCGAGGACAAGTGTGCATCGCTGTTGGCGGGGGCGTGGTTTGGGGGAGACCGTCTTTTGGGAATCATCCTGCCTGGCCCTGACCCTTTCAAGCCTTGGAGCCCCGGGCTGAGCAGCAGGACCAGGCATGATCTCCCATCCCCGTTCACCCTCTAATTTATTTTAATGATTCTCTCCCCGACCCCCACCCTGTAGTCTTCAGGCTTTGCTTAGCAGCAAGTGGCTCTCTCATTCACGCAGCTAAGTTTGAAGGCGCCAGGACACAATTGTCTGGCTGAGCCAGGCGAGGAGGCCCCTCTGCTTGATTTTGAGCATGTCCCTACTGGTAGACAAGGCTGAACAAAAGAGGGGCTGAATGGGTGTGTGCCTGCTTTTCTCACTCCCCCCTACACACACCCTCTTCTCTTTCCTGCACCCTTCATCCTCCAGTCCCCAGGCATTTGGAACTGATATTATTCATGCCTGACCCAGGCTTTCTAAACAGATAACAGTGACCTTCCCTACCCCCACCCCCAACCCACCAGCTGCCTCTGCACTGTATCAAATTTGGCTCCAAAATGGTTTCTCCAAATATAAGCCTGGTGTTCACAAACACAGATAGCCATCGGGTGCACATATTATATGTCTTTATAAACAAAGCCATGGATATTTATAGGCCCCTATCAATGACAGATCTATATGGAAAGAAAATGGGGTTTTACAGACCAAAAAAGATAAAGCTTTGAAGCCTCTGACCCAAAATAAAATTAAATACCAAATAATACTCAGCAACAAATCCCTTAATAGGGGATGGCTGTTATCTATCTGAGGACTGATGGACTCTCAAAGGGGAGACTTGTTTGGGAGGGGTCAGACCCTCACAGTAGGGAAGCAGGATTTCAGCTCTGATCCAGAGTACTCCACTGAAGGATGAGGATTTCATCTTGCCGTGGAGTCCTTGCTTGCTTGGAGTCATTAACACCATCTGCAAAGGGTTTTTATTAACTGGCTACACATGGCTTCCTAGAGAAGTCCAAAATCAAAATTGACATTTAGGAAAAGTTTTAAGAATAAATAAATGAGTGTTTGAAACATGGCGAACGACATGGACCAGCAGCAAACTACCAACACCGTAGAAGAGCCCCTGAATCTTACCAGACTCAGCCTGGATGAGCGAATTTATGTCAAAATGACAAATGACAGAGAGCTTTGAGGTAGATTACATGCTTATGATCAACATTTAAATATGATATTGGGAGATGTGGAAGAAACTGTGACTACTATAGAAATTGAAGAAGAAACATATGAAGAGCTATATTAATGGTCTCTGGGTATAATTTTTCCAAGCAAGGCTGCCCTGACAAATATATCAATCAATCAATAAAAAAGAATACACTTCAACAAGCGGTGTTGGGAGAACGGGACACAGAGACATGAAAAAAGGTAAAACTAGACCACCAACTTACACCATACACCAGAATAAACTCAAGATGGATAAAGGACTTAAACATAAGTAGTGCCACCATAAAGTAAGCAGTAAAATTTTAGATATTCTATGCAGAAATGTGTTTACTGATACTTCACCAAGGGCAAAGGAAATAAAAGACAAATAAATGGAACTACATCAAACTGAAAAGTTTCTGTTCAACTAAAGAAAACACCAGCAAAATTAAAAGGGAACCAACTGTATGGAAAAATATATTTGCCAATGATACCTTAGACAAGGGTTTAATATCCAAAAAATATAAAGAACTTAATACAACTCAACACCAGGGAGATAGCCCAATTAAAAACTGGGCAAAGGACCTGAACAGACAACTCTCTGAGGAAGACGTACAAAGGGCCCAAAGGCATATGAAAGAATGCTCAACATCATTAGCTATCAGAGAGATGCAAATTAAAACCACAATAAGATACCACCTCACACCTGTCAAAATGGCAATCATCAACAAATTAACAAACAACAAGTGCTGGTGAGGATGTGGGGAAATGGGAACCCTAGTACACTGTTGATGGGAATGCAGGCTGGTGCAGCCACTATGGAAAACAGTATGGAGTTTCCTCAAAAAACTAAAAATGGAACTGCCTTTTGATCTAGCAATTCCACTACTAGGACTATACCTGAAGAACCCTGAAACACTAATTCATAAGAACCTATGTACTCCTATGTTCATAGCAGCACTATTTACAATAGCTAAGTGCCGGAAACAGCCAAAGTGCCCATCAGTGGATGACTGGATCAAAAACCTTTGGTACATTTATACAAAGGAATACTACACAGCAGAAAGAAAGAAGGAACTGGTACCCTTTGCAACAACATGGATGGAACTGGAGAGTATTATGCTTAGTGAAATAAGCCAGTCAGTGAAAGACACATACCATATGATCTCACCCATTTCAGGACAATAATGAACAAAACAAACAAACAAGCAAAACAGAACCAGCTACATGAATACAATGAATAGACCTTAAGTGGCCAGAGGGGAGGGTGGAGGGGGGAGGGGGGAAAAGGAGGCAAAGAAGGGGAGCAGTTTAGTCAAGGAACTAGTATGGAAGAACCATGGACATGAACAACAAGTGGGATTGACTTCTGAGGGGAGTGGGTGGGTAGGGAAGGGGACAGAGGGGAGGAAAAAGGGGATGGATGTAATACAACAATAAAATTAAATAAAAAAAGATTAAATAAATGAAATGAGTTCAGCAAAACATAATTGGTTTCTCCTGGAAGTCAGAGACTAAAGACAAAAATGCCCAGAGGGAAAAAATACAAAGAAACAAGACACATGCAGTAAGAAAACCAGAAGGTGGAATGGGTTCCAGGATAATGTCCCAACTACTAGCCTGATTGGAGGAGGGAAGTTTTCAACTCCGATTCTCTTTCAAGCCTGGGTGATGGGGCTGATTTAGTTTATTTTTGTTTTTGTTTTTTTAAATAAAGACTTCATTTATTAGTTCCAGAGAAGGAGAGAAACATCAATGTGTGGTTGACTTTCACAAGCCTTCAGCTACAGACCTGGCTGGAGACCTGGCTTGCAACCTGGTTATGTGCCCTGGCTGGGAATTGAACCAGTGACCTTTGGGTTTGCAGGCCGACATCTTATCCACTAAGCCACCAGCCAGGGTCTGATTTAGTTTTCAGGATGGTTTGATATATGTACATAATCAGGTCTTTTTCCCATTTTCTAATTGCAGGTTTATTGGCTTGGTGTTGAGTTGAATGAGTTCTTTATATATTTTAGATATTAACCATTTGTCAGAGCTATTGTTTGCAAATGTATTTTCCCATAACTTCTCCCAAACTTATTTGTTAGATCATTAATTTAAACCTTGGTATAAATTTCCCGCTGAAGTTCTGAGTTACATTTTGTATATTGTATGTTTAATATCATCTAATTAAAGTATTTTAATAACCCTTGCTAATTTTTCATTCATGGATTATTTAGAAGAGTGTTACTTAATTTTCATAATATTTAGGGATTTGGGAGCATCCTATGATTTCTAATATAACAACCCTGTTCCCAGGGAACATTCAGTGTAAGATTTAAGTTCTGGGGAATTTTTAAATTAAATGTACTGGGGTGACATTTGTTAATAAACTTATATAAGTTTCAAGTGTTCATTCTATAATACACCATCTATATAGTGCATTTTACGTTTACCTCCCAAAGTCAAATCTCCTTCCATCACCATATATTTTACTTCTTTGCCCTTTACTACCCACTGAGACTTATTTTATTGCCCAGTAATTGGTCTATCTTGGTAAATGTTGTAAGAGCCCTTGAAAATGGTATGTGTTCTACTCATGTTGAGTGGGATATTTAATAGACTTCAATAAAAATCATGTTGGTTGATGGTGTAATTCAGATCTTCGCTGTCCATGCTAACTTGATATCAAATTGATCTATCAACTAATGAAAAAAATATAAAATCTCAAACTTGTATCTTTGTATTTAATGTGCATCCTTTGCTTTTTTATTGTTTGGCAATTTTGTCTTTGACTTGAAATATTTAGCTTATTTACAATTTAATATAATTAGTCATGTTTAATTCTATCATCTTATTTATTATTTCTCCCATATTTTTTCTATTCTTTTCTTTTTTTTTTGCACTAAATAAAAATTTTAGAGCTTTTTTGTCCTTTATTAGTTTTTTAGCTACACAACTTTGTGTTTTGAAGTGGTTCCTCCAAAAATTACAATATAAATCTTAACTTATCACAGAGTACCTAGAGTTGATATTGTTCCACTTGACATAAAATATAAGTTTCACTATTCTAAAATTTCATGTATCCTACCCCCATTTTTTCTGCTACTTTTGACATATATTTTACATCTACTTATGTAGCAAACCATATAATTTAATGTTATTATTTTTATTTAAACAGTCTGCTCTCTTTCAGAGAAGTTAAAAGAAGAAAAATAAAAAAGACTTTATACAACACTTACCCACATATTTAATATTTCTGGTTCTTTTCATTCTTTTTGTGGATTCAATATCATCTGTGGTCATTTCTCTTAAACCACTAGAACCTCCTTTAATATTCCTTGTATTGCAGATCTGCTGGTGATGAATTCTTTGGACTTTAATTTATCTCATGTGTTTTTCTCCTCCCAGAAATCACAGCCCTGTACTGCTTTTTGTTTAAATGCCTAAAGGCAGCTCTCTATATGTTTTGTCCAATTTTATACTTGTTTTCAATAAGAAAGTATGTTAGTTTGCTAGGGCTGCCATGACAATGTACCATAAACTGGGTGGCTTAAACAACAAAAATATACCGTCTCACAATTATAGAGGCTGGAAGTCCAAAACTAAGGTGTCAGCAGGGTTGGTTCCTTCTGGAAGTTCTAGGGAGACTTCACTCATGGCTCTCTCCTAGTTTCTGGATTGTTCTTTGGTGTATCAATGAAATTCTCCCTGTGTTCTTTCCCCTGTGTGCAAATTAATTTTTTTTAATAAGAACATAGACATCTTAATTTAATATCCACCCTAATGACTTATCTACACTGGATTGTCTGGAAGGATTCTATTGCCAAATAATATTACATTAATAAGTACAGGGTATTAGGAATTCAACATTTTTTAGGAGACACAATAAAACCCATAAAAGAGGGTAAGTCTAGTGTGCTTTTTTTTACAACGTGTCTAGAAGCAGAAGACAACCTTGAGTCTTTTTTGCCTGTGTTACTTTGCTGCGAAGTTGTTCATTTTTTTCATACTTTCAAGTTTGTGAGGAAGAGGGTATGGATTTCAGGATGATGGTGGATGAAGATGAAACCCGGTAATATTTGGACCAAAGGAGGAAATTCAAGAATAAAGATTGATGTGTCCTCCAGGGGAAAATATTTCCAATTACCCAATTTTCCCCCAGTCTTATGCTTGGATCACACCTATTACAAAATGATTTAAGAGTGAGACAGGCCCTGTTATATTCATCCATTCATTCATTTAAAAATAAAACACAGCGTGTACTGAGCAGTTATATGTACCAGACCTGCATCAAGTGGCAAAAAATGGAGGTGCAGGAAAAAAAATATGGTCCCTGCCTGTGGAAACCTTCATTCTAGCACAAATCCAGCATTTATATACCTGATAATGTGATGACTGCATTATCTGTACATCTAAAACTAATGTAATATTATATACAATCTATACTTAAATAAAACAGAAAAAGAAATTTGGATATCTGCTTTAGTTTTAGTTAGATTGTGGTTTTTAAAAATCCACCAGAAAAAAAAGTTTAATTTATTTTTTGGTCAAGATAAATACATACAGTGCATGAAAAGTTGAAGGAGGAATTTTCTTTTTATTTCTTTGTTCAGCAAATATTCTTGAACACATATTGACTTAAAACTAGAGACTCCAAAGGATTTATTTATGTATGAAGAGATGAGGTGTTTATTAGGTAATAATTACACATTATATTTTTATAATTTCTGCATGGCAGGAGGTATTGTTCTAAACCCTGTTTTGGTGTTAACTCTTTTTGCCTTTCTAACAAAGTAAGTGCTATTTCCATTTCCATGATGAGATTAAATAGCATGATGAAAGTTAGCAGTTAATAAGTGGAAGAGGCATTACATGAACCCTACCACAGTGGTTTTAGTTTTCATGTACATAAGCTCTATCCTGTATTCTAATTATTAAATGTAGAGAACCTATATGTCCTAGATTTTTTTCTAAATCCAGAAGTTTTAATTTTTGTATTATCCTCCATCTGTTAATTTTCATGAAGGTATTTATATGCAATTTAGGAAAAATAATTGTGGTACATATAAGAAAACAAATTCTGCATTTGCTAAACTTTCCCCTCTGGAACATTCTCAATGTGCTGAGTAATGCAGACTATCAGGAAGGTGTCCATATTATTGGTTGTCTTTTTAAAGACCTATTCTTTTCCTTCTAATTTCCAACTTCCTAAGGAACTGGGTACCTATTTGGTATCTACCCTCCACTGCAATGCCATGAATTGGTTGAAGTTTGTCATGGTGGTTTTATGACCCTGTCCATGTAATAGAAATGTGATGAAACTCTGGTTTACAAGTCATGGAGGAAGTATGTGGAGACTTCTGGAAAAGTTTTTATTGCTTTCAAAAATAGATGCACAGGAAGGGAAAACCTCTTTTTCTCTGGAAATTGTAATCTGCATGTGGTATCGGGAACTTCAGCAAGCATCTGGTGACCATGAGGAAGATGGGCCTAAGGACAAAGCCCATCATAGATTGAAGACAGCAAAGTAGAAAGGGGTGGGAGGACCGAACCCATGACAATATAACTAAGTCACTAAATGAACCAATTTTGAAGCCACCCTAACTTTAAACTTCTCATTCAATGAAAAGGACACTTGATAAATTATCATTATTTAAGCCATGTAGAGCTAGATTTTCTACTCATAATACTAGCTGAGTCAACTATTTAAACAGTGCTAAGAATTCTATTTTTTGATTCAGTTCCCTCCATTTCTCTCAGTACAAGAGAAACTTTCTGCGATCCGAGTATGTTCATCTTCCACTAGATAAATCTGATGATGTGTATGTTGGGAGAGAAAAGCAGGCATGTACATCTTTAAATCATCTAAAGGCAGCTGAAAGGTTAGCAGCTATCTAATGCCTGTGATAAATTTCCAAATTCTTCAGCAGCATGTTTCTGAGTTTGCAGATTCTGAGATGAGAGACTTTAATCATGACAGCTAAATCCCCCTTTAGAACTTGAATTTAAAGGAACAGTTAAGGCTGTGTGTGTTGGCTGCAGCTTCCTTCCCATAGTCTTCCCAGGAGTTTCCCATCAGCAACACGAGAGTGCCTCCCTATAATAAAATAGCTTTTTTTCTTCTTTTTTTCATAGCTGCTTATTAAGGCAAGAATTCTAATATTATCCTGCTATTCCACTGAATGAAGGAATTGGATATCTTTCACACAAACTTGGGGGTCTGGATGTATTTCTGCACTTTTCCTCAATGCTTTACAGAAACTTAAAATAGCATTTCCCCCTTTCCCTTCAACTCTATGTAATCACAACAGAATGTGAGGGACTGGTTTGGGGCTTTGGAACCAGCAACTGTTGTGTTCAATTTTATTTTCCATGCTCAAGTGAAGTTAGTTATTTCTTCTTTTGCTATGGGCTTAAGGAGGGAAATCAATATTATACTTATAAATATGACTGGGTGGTGTCCTGCCCAAACCTGTCTGTGGCGTCAGGGAAAGAGGGATGCTGCAGCTGTCCCAGGAAAACATTTCAGAGATTATGGATATGAGTACAGCCTGCTGGAAATTACAAAAAAGAAAGAAAGAAAGAAAGAAAAGCCTTTTCTGTCTATAGCATTATACAGCTTCTGATCGCTACCAAAGGGTGAGAAGGCAGTGGGCAATGGATAGGTGGTTTGGGATGACAACTTATAGGACAAGTTCTGATTTTGTGGCAGTCTGGGATGACAACAAATGTTCAAACATTGATGTGGCATGTGGCATCTCACTAACTTTCCAGGAAATTTAACAGTGGGCTTTCTTTAATCTCCCTTTGCCTTAGAGAAGAGCTGAGAGGACTATGAAGAGATGAAGGTAGAAGGGAACATAAGGCATTTCTTCTTCACTCCCTTCATGCTGTGAATCAGGACAATGAGATTCAGAGCCACAAAGTGAGTGTCACTGTGGGCTGACAGTGGAGAAGGGAAGGTGGAGGAGTGGTAAGAGTGCAGCCTGAATCCCGTAAGTGACACAGCACTGCTATGGCCTAATCACATACCCATGGGATGGTTTCTCAGCCTTGTCAAGCCCCATAGTCCTCACCTTGACCAAGGAGGCCACCAAAGTCCCTTTCTCATGGGCTTGCTATGAAGATTAGATGAGTTAATACCTCTAAGGAGCTGAGTGCCTGGAAAGTAACACTCCATAAATGTGGTGAAGCTAAATGAAGCCCAGGCGCAGGAGATAATCTCAGAACACATACCCCTGACCTTGTCCTACTCCTCCTTTCCTTTATTCCTATCCTCTCAATGCCCCATTTCTGGTTTGTTGACATAAAAGAAACTCCTCGGAGGAGAGAGAACCTATGCCTTTGGCCTAGAACTTCAGACCTGAAGGGAAAAGAAATGAAACCGTTTATTCGGCATTTATTGAGCACCCTGGCATATTCCCCCATCTTGTATTTGGCTACAAATAGGAGCTTCCCCAGGGAACTTTCTCTTCTGCTGCTGGTTTCTTTTTCTCTCATCTTAGTCCCTTTCTTCACAAGGAGAATGTAACTTGCCAGACAAGGGCTTAAGTGATGTGTGACTGGAGAATGCCCATGCTCAGGGGGATAGACTTTTAAGATCCATCTGTCTTGTTAATGGACTTGGTGAAAGGGCTAGGTAAGATATTCATTTTTGATAGAAAAGACCAAGATCAGATTGTGGAGGGGTGATGAGAGATCCCCATAGAAGCAAAGCTGGAGACTCTAAAGTATCAAATATCTTGTGACTGGCAGTCTCCACAAATCCGAAAGTATTTGCCTCTTTCCATTACAGTCACTAATAGGTTAGATAACAAAAGCAAGAATTACGTCTCAGAAGGCTATCACCGCAAGAAAGCACAGCTGTTACCTGACTCTCCTATTAAGCCATACCTCTTAGCTTGAGGTATTGCTTTGGGATGTGAAGGAATTATCAGAGAGCAAGACCTGATGGAAATGAAATCCTGTGAAGAGCTGATAGGGGGGCATCAATGGCACACCATGCTCTGATTCATGAACTCTCGGCTCTTCGCTGTGAGTAGTCATCCTTACGTTCATTTTACAAATGGACGTGGCCATGGTATGTCCAGGATGCTCTGGCAACTAACCCTGCTTGTCCCTCCTGATTTCAAGGAAAATCCAGGCTCAGGAAGGTCACTTGTACAAATTCACCAGTTCATGGGCTATCTGACCTCAGGGCCTTGCTTTCTACAGTAAGTACCTCAGCTTTCTGTGCAAGTTTCAGTAGGAGTGGAAGACAGACCTCTGAATTGGTGGGCAGAGAAGAGGAAGCTGGCCTGGCATGAAAAGCACACACAGCCCCTTCATCGTAATGCTTGGGCCAGTCCTGACTCAGCGGCCTCTGGGTGCGGTGGGGGAAGTTGGGACTCTGGGCAGCTGGAAAGCTCTTTAAGATCCTAAGTGGAAGTGAGAGCTCAGCCTTCAGCCTCAAACCACCCTGTGGGTCTGTTCCACACTAGGTCAGGAGCTGGCAGAAAGAACCTGAGACCCTGCTTTCCCTTCCATTCAGGAACTCTCAGTCTAAAAGGAAACACTTCTCTGGTATCTGTGGTTTTTAGCTCTTTCCCACTTTGCAATGGAGGGGAAAAAATAATAATAATTTGCTGTGGGTTGGGAGTGTCCTTGGTTTGATGGGGCCAGAGTAAACAGAATGAAATTAAGTTGTAGCGATGCTAATGGTTCTGCCTTGTGTCCATGAAATCAGTGATGAGGTGGGAAAAGGCCAGAAGTGAGCCCAGGAGTGGAAGGCAAGATGATTTGTTCAACAAATGGTTAGTTTCTCTCTGGGTAGAGCACTAATGACAAAATACATAGAACTTTCTTTTCCTTATTCTTTTCTTTTTTCTTTACTTGACCTTTCTTTCCTTTTTCCTCACTGACATTTTTAAAACATAAAATATGTTTATTGACTTTAGAGAGAACCATCAGTCAATTGCCTCCCATACCTGCGGCCTAGGTATGTGTCCTGACCAGGAATGAAAACTGTGCCCTTTTTTTTGGTATGGGACAATGCTCCAATTAACTAAGCAACGTTGGTCAGAGCTTCACCGACTTTGTTAATAATAAAAATAAAACATTATATACTTGAGACAGCAAGTCCAATTATATGGAAGCATATAAAGAAAAAAAAAATTATAATCTTCCCATTTTATCTTCCTGAGGAAACCAGTGCTAACAAAATGACTGGTGGTATCTTTTCATATTTTTCCCTCACTTAGAACTTTAGGATGCATCCTTATTTTCTAAGAGGTTCCTCCTCTCAGAGGGAGGAACATGAATGGAGAGAAATGTTAGGAATAGTTCAGAGCTGTGTCAGTGGCTGAGAGATGGTAGGGTCACTGTGGGGTGGAGCTGTGAAAATGCTGGAGATTTGGGGGTGCCCCCATGCAGACTGAATTAGAAATAGAAGTTTTGAGGAGAGGGGAAGCTTGGGTTAGGGTTCTTCTAAGACACTATTATTTAAATGTCTTTCATTGTCATAGAATTGAGAAGGTGCTTGAAGTCCAGTTGTCTACCCTTTCACAGAGGTATCAGCAGTATGTGTACCCCTCTGGTTGCTTCTGGATCTACAGACCTTGCTAAGACCATGCCCATAAACAGCTCATTTCAATCCCAAATCTGATCACAGGCACCTGGACTCTTTACTGCTTTTTATATTTGATATTTTTTATATGTTGTTGTTTTTGCAATTCTGCTTTTTTCACTTGGCACCGTTTAAATAACCTAAAGGCAGGGATTATGTTTTATTTATTTATTTTAACCAAGTGACATATGAATTACTAAGTTAGTTTAAGAAAACAGAAAACAGCATATCCTAGACTCTTCCATTCGAAGACACAGGGCCAGGTATCGAAAAGGACCTCATAATTTTCTCTGTGTAGAGCTGACTCCCACATTTGTCTTGTGATCCTTCCTCTAGTGGTGGGAAGTGATTCCCCATTTTCCCCTAACGCTGAATCTATTGGATCTCTATAGCAAATGTGAATATCACTACATAAACTCAGGTGAAATATAAGCAGTTGTAACAAGTAAAGTTTTAACTGAGTTTCTATGTCAGACACCTGCTTGCTGGGATGACAGAAAAACAACTTGAGTTCTCAGGCAGGCGTACCTCTCCCCTCCATGTTGGTGTGACAGCGTAAGGGCAGGGAGGTGTCTAATCCACACTAACAAACAAAACAAAACAAAACACAGGGCCAGAACCTATGTCCACCACTGAATTACCTTCAGCACCACGAACCAAATCAGATTTAAGTTTTGGACTAAAAGTTTGAAATGAAAGGGTGTCACAGTCAGTTGTCTTTGATATAAAAACATTTACAGATACATTGGGGAATTAAAAATGTGTACATTACATACATTTTCATCTTGAAAACTTTTTGATGGCATACCCCAGGATATTGGGAAATAAAAGTTAAAAATTAGAATAGAATGGTATATTAGGACTGGTAGTTGGTATTAAATCTATTAAACACAGAGTTGTTTCTTAGTAAGTATAAATATAGTTGCAAAACAAAGAAAATCATGTTTTATAAAAATGTGATTCACACAAATATTTATTATAAAAGAATTATCCATGGAAACCTTATGTTACATTAACAAAAATCGGAAAGGCAAAAGAGATTCTTTTATTTTTTTAATTTATTTTTTACTTTTTAGTCATTTTACTTTATTTTTATTGGTTATGCTGTTACATTTGTTCCAACTTCTTTTCTCTTTGCTCTCCTCTGCCCAGCACCCCCTTCCCCCCAGTAAAGACATTCTTAATTATATGTATTACATAAAAGTACTTTTAGGTTGTGAATCACATAAAAAATAATTCAATGTCTTTGAAAAGGATAAAAGTGACCACTAGTTAATTAAAAATGAATGTTTACCTTTCAAATCATTAGTGGAAAAAAAAAAAAAAAACCTAGCCCATGTATCAAAATACAGAAATAAGAAAGTAATAAAGAAATGACTGACATAAAACTTAATGGGATTTATGTATAAAATAATGCAATATTTATATTTATCATTATAAATAAAATGCTAGTCAACATTTGTGGAATGCCTGCAATATGTCAGGTGCTATTAGGTGCTTTGTTCTATTATATTTTATTGACTTTGTGTAGCAATCTTAGTAATATTAGTTTCAATATGACAGATGAATTAACAGGCACCTACAGAGAATAAATCACTTTCTTAAGATCACACAGACGTAACAGGCAGATTCAATATCTAAACTTTGTCTTTTTCTGACTCACAGACTTGTTCTCAATCACTTCACCTTCATACAACAAAGAAGATTAAATAAGTGAAAGAGACCAAATGTAGCTACTTGTGAATTCCCCAATTTAAAATCAATAATTTAGATTGGATTAAAATACAAAATATGCCATGTTGTTTTTTTAATATTTGTTGATTTTAAAACAATTCTCTTTTACTGTTGTTCTATTACATTTGCCCCAATTTTTCTCCCATTGTGCTCAAATACCAGCAATATGTTATACCAGGAAGAAAATCTTAATAAACTTGTAAAGATAATGTCATCCGCCCTGGCTGGTAGCACAGTGGTTAAGGCGCCGGCCTGCGAACCCAAAGGTCGCAGGTTCGATTCCCCAGCCAGGGCACATAGCCAGGTTGTAAACCAGGTCTCCAGTCAGGTCTGTGGCTGGAGGCAGGTGAAACGCAACCATACATTGATTCTCTCCCTCTCTGCCTCTCTCCCTTCCTCTCTCTCTGGAAATAATAAGTAAAATCTTAAAAAAAATACCACACACACACACACACATATATATATATATATAATGTCATCCATGTGGTATTTTTTCTCTAACACATGGTAGACCCATTAATTAACAATAACACTAAAATAAAAATGTATAAACAAACAACTACTATTGCTAATAAAAGAAACTCATATGTGAATATTGGATGTAAGAGATCAAAATTGCAATTAATATTTATTAGAAAATGCTGTGTTACTAAACTATGTCAAGTATTATACTACTAAATGTACAGGATGTAGCCAAAGCTCCATTGAGGGGGCAAATCCATAATCTTAAACTTTTCCTTTATTAATTAGCAAGTGAGAATAAAAATAATTGGACCAAACATTCACCTTAATTACTTGAAAAAATTAACAAATTAAAATAAGAGGAATGATATAATATAACAAATATAAAACTTAATAAACTAAGAAACTAAAGCAAAATTCAATATAATTGATGACTAACCCAAGAGTTAATTCTTTGAGCAAAATCAATGTGACATATG
The DNA here is from genome assembly GCA_004026585.1 of Noctilio leporinus. NCBI lineage: Eukaryota > Metazoa > Chordata > Mammalia > Chiroptera > Noctilionidae > Noctilio > Noctilio leporinus. Next base: position 109,765 of record PVIW01001431.1, on the reverse strand, counting down.
TCATTTGGAAATCTATCAAAATATTATTTTCCAACTATGTAGTTATTATTCTCACAGTCACAATTCATTACCACTCTCATCATCTCTTCAGATTAATTCAGGAAACTCTGGTCTTCCCCCTTCAATCAGTTCACTAGAGCATTTCAAACTGTCCCCAACATTTGATTATCAGAGGGCCCCTAAAGAAAGTGATTTGCAAAGGAAATGAGCTTCATTAACTTCTTTTCAGTCTAGACCCAACTTGTTAGGGGGGATGGTCAAAGACAAGAGATATACACCAACAATACTTTCTTTTGAAACCAGTGTCTTCTTTCATCATCTGGGCAAATGTGGGTCAATCACAGATACAGGGCTCTGAGGACAGAGCTGGCTATCTTAAAAGGTGGACTCCATCCTGAAGCTAATTCTCCAATCTAAGTTTTGAGTGAATAAGACTGGACCTTTGACCCCTTTCCCTTCCCTTGGTGGACTCTGGAATGTGTACAGAGGTTTCAGGGTAGTCAGGCAATTCCCATTACCCCTTCCTCTGAGGAATTAGCCCTAGATGTTATCTATCTCTTAGCTCACCTTGATTCAAGGGCCTTCTGGCACCTGGCCTTTTGGTCTCCACCTGACCACCTACCTATTCCTTTCTTAGCACATAGGTCCATCTCAAAGGGCAGATAAAAGAGGGTGGTCTAGAAAGTGACTTATGCAGAGATCTGAATGTCCTGTGACTGTCCAGGACCTGTTTCTGTATGTAAATATTAAACTCTCTAAACCAGTAAGCTTATCTGCTATATTCTTTGGTTTATTGACTCCTTCACAACTTGGGGGACACTGTATACATGGCCCTTTTTATGGAATGTGAGATGTTCACTAGATACAAAAGCTTATGTGATTTTTCTCAACTAACCCTATACAAGAAAAACACTCAATTTTTGGAAGATTGAGCCTGTCACAGAAAGTTGCTCATCTTTGCCTCCATCTTCCCATGTTAACAACTTTGGCTTCTTTTATTCTAGTGCAATCATTGAAGCAGAGAAGTATGAGTGAAAAAAGGGAAACCTAAACATGGGAGTAGAATTAAATAAAGGAGTCTTCATTCAATGGGCCCAAATAACTAACAATAGTGAACATGTGCTTAGCATTCCTTGTGGCCCAGGCAAGATCATGAGGATTTCAACTCATTGCTTCTTAAAGCCTTTGCAACAACACAATGGAAAAAAGCACTCTTATTATCCTCATTTTACCTTTGAAGAAACTGAGGCTTACAGAAGCTAAAAGAACCTTTTCGAAGTCATTCAAACAGTGACAGAGGAAGATTTAAATATGCACAACTGGGGTCCAGAGCCCTTGCACTATCTCTGCTCTACTATCCTCTTCTGCACAAGGGCATAGAGATACCCATGCTTTCCTCTCCCCATGTTTCTGCTGGATAATAGAAGAGTAACTTCTGGCCTGACAAAATCACTATTAAGAACTCCTCTCACTCTCCTTCCAGACCCAGATAGCTTCTCCTATGGGAGCAGAAAACTTACTTGATTGATGAAAGGAAAGAAGACCAAAGACCATCCATCCATGTTCCTGTCTGATTGCAGTTAGCAAGTTAAAGGTCAAAAACACAAAGGAATTTACCCTCCATGCCCCAAACTCTATCCCCCAACTTGCTACTCCCTGTCCCATGGGAAGGGTGAACTTTTCTTATGGCTAACTAAATAAGCATCCACTACACAAAATGGGTTGGGCTTTGGGTCTCAAAGTTTTAACATGAGGGCAAATATAAACTAGCCTATTTTGACTTTACATTCAAAGTGCTTCCCAGATCAGTCTCATAAGCATTTAAGCCTATGGGTCTTAGTCTCAATTAGCTCAGAACACTGAAGAAGTATGGATATGAAAATTCTCACCCTGAACCTTCAACACAAGACATTTCCATATGCAAGGCATCACAGTGGTCTTTGGCTCACACTCTTGGCTAGAAGAAACTAAATCTTGAACTCCTTACTGGACACTTACTGCTGAGAATATGTATCTTAATAAATGTTGGAAAGTCAACCAAATAAAACACCACTGTATCTATGAGCAAAGGAACTTCTAGAGAGCTTCTATCTGAAGATTTGAGTAGGATTAAGGAAGTAGATGACTCCAGAATGAGTAGGAACTCCCCCACAGATTTTTCTTGACTTATTTTTGTGGATATAAAACAGTGCTCCATAGCAGCTTATCTTTACAATGCCACATAACTTTCCCCTCTCTTTGGAGAAGATGAGTTGCCCTAGACAAAACATCTTTCTGGCCAAGTAGAGTTCATGGAATTAGCAAAATATCCACATGTCACATGAGACAGATTCTCTTACAGAATGAGATTTTTAAATTTATATTAAGATTTGTACTTATAAACACTTGGAGCATCTAAAATCATATTTTCAGCTCATTTCACTCAAGGATATGGACAAACTGATATATAAAACTGGGTTTTGACATTTGCTTAACAAGAGAGATCACTAAAATTAGAAAAATTTGCATATAATTATTTCACATTGCTGTTTCTGGCTACTTTCACAGAAAAAGTGGGCCTATCCCTTAACATGTAACTGTGACATGACACAACAAATTGATTTTGAATGGGATCACTGGGGACACAAAGAAGTTTATAGATGATGTATAAAGTTCATACTGTATGCTGAGATACAGTGGCTGAATTGCCTAGTGAGCAGCTCCTAACATTGGGTTGCAAACAGGTCTTGAAAAGTTTATGTTCTGTTCCAAGTTTATAACTCCATTGAAGAATATTTAGAATTTTAAAACTTTAGACCTGTGATCATACCACAGGCTGTTATTCTGAAGAAGGACATTAAAATATACTTACTGAATGTGATTCTTATTTTCCAAAGATTTTTCTTCCTTCCTTCCTTCCAACTTCTTCCGCTCTCTTTTCTTCTGTTCTTTCCGTTTTAAACAAGGGACTTTGCCCTTTATCATAAAGTGGTGAATAAAGCACCAGCGACCTTAAATTGCTGCTTACATCCAAACTTTATTGAGCTATAGAACTAATCTAAGAGCAGTCCTCACAAAGGAAAACATTTACCTCAGGCCCTATTTTCAGCTTCAGAGTCCCCTTCCAGCCCCTTGGGAACTTCAGAGAGAAGAAAACCTCCTTAGTGGGATACTCACCCTCCCAATTCCCTGAGGGCTTGTTTCTGCATATTTCTGACAGCTTGATTTTTGACCTGAAGTTCAAGACTTCAGTAATGAAATAGAGTTCAAGTTAAATTAAGTCAACAGCTGTCTGACCTAGTGTTATGTTTTCACTGGGTTCCTCTACAAACAGAATACTTGCTTCTCTGGTTATGCTCAACAGGTTCAATTCTCTTTGGATCAACTGGCCTCTTGTTTGGTTTCTGAATTGGTGGAAGTGAGCTACTATGGTAGCAGAAGTGGGGATAGATTTGGATGATATTACAAAATATGTGGTGGAAAACATGGGAGAATGATGGGACTCTGAACAACTGTTGTTCACAGAGACCTCAGGCCCTGGGGATGAATGAACATGTAGCTGAGATGTGTCAGTTCCAGACACAGACAGGCTGGAGAGACTCAGTTTCTCGAGTGTATTATGTATGTGAAGGGTTGAATCCAGTGTCTAGTTCAATTACTGGAGAGTTTATTATTACTTTATTATTAATCATCCAGCTGTCACCTCCTAGATATCATCACTTTCTCCAGGACAAGCATTTATTAAACACTTATTATGTGCCAACTCACTGTACTAGTTACTGAGATTATGAAAATAAAACAGATACAACCCTAACCTCAAAGAGAAACCAATCTAATGTAAACAAATAATGAATTCTGACCACAAGGAAACATACCGACTATGGTCCTGTATTTCAAAGTGTGTCACATGGACATATAAGGGGCTCCAGAGGACTCTGGGGTGAAAATCAGGGGGCAGCTCCAGATGCAATGAAGTTGCTAGGATTCCTGTGAGTCAGCACTTGTGAGGTGACAGTTGGATGATTAATAAAAAAGAAATAGTAAACATACTAATTATTGAACGAGGCATTGGATTTAACGCCTTATATGTACACATCTAATAGAAGAGGACATTAGGCTGAGGGGTTAGCAGACAATTCAGGACCACATAACTAGTAAGTGAAGAAGCTGGGATTTGCAGCCACACTTATCTCAGCTTTTAACCACAGTGATAGAGTCTAGTGTTGAGTCAGTGTTGGCAGATGCTCATAGAGACAATAGCTGGGGAGGGAAGAAAGGAAGGATCGCTGTTGTAACTGGGCCTTGATTGTGTAGGAATCTGGGTTGCTGTTTGGGAATTTGTCCTCATAGAAAATTTTTCTACCATCAGCATTACCCCCAGCTTCATTTCTTCACCCTTCTCTGTCATTTTTCTTCCAAACCTACATTTTTTTTCTTCTAGCAGTTAATGGGTGGGTACTGTCTGGATTCCTAAAGAATTTGTGCTACTATTGATAGACTATTTCCACCCAGAGATGTCTGCTCTCCAGCGATGTAATGCACCAGCAGCAAGAGGCAGGAGGTGGGCTGGAGGACATGAAATTGTAGGTAGAAGTAAAAATGTATAAAATAGCCCCACAACAGGCCCACAGCAGGTGATCACATGATTTGGTGTTCTTCCTGACATTTAAATTTCTTCTAGCCAGTTTCCCACAGCCTCCTTCTCTAATTTCCTCCCTGAGTGGGCCTCATTTTGTCCCAGAATGATTTCATATTCCCAACTGTCCATGAAAAATAACGCCTCCCAGCAGACACCATTTGTTAAGCCTCTACTATCATGATCACGGTAAGTTTTTCCTTCTCGATGCTCAGTGCTCACCTTCACTCTGCATTTACACCTTCCTCATCACCACTGGATTCTCCTGCCTCTGTTGAGTACCAGGTCAGCGTGTCAGACTGTCAGCCTACTTGTTTCTTTATTAATGAAACCTGAGACTTAGTTTTTTGCTTTGAAAGTTATACTGCATGTAAAGGCAGTGGCAGGAAGCAGGGCTTGATTTGCTGGCTGGTGCCAAAAGTATGGTTAGATTTTTGGGGCCAATTTCATGGCTTTGAATGGGAGACAGAATACATGTTGGAGGTAAATGAAGAAAAACACCCATTTCTCAAGCAGGAGGACCTCAGAGACATGTTCATTAATAAAATATCAGTTCATTAATAAATAATAATCCCTTCCATGTGTTTAGCATTTGACAGCTTACCTCACTTGATTTTTATATGTTATGTTATCTTGCTTGATTTTTGCAACTCTCTGGGACTTGCTAAAAAAATACCATACTCCCCATTTTATACACATTCTGTACTTCTTAGCTAGAAGCATAGACATTATGTGGCTCATTCACAGTTGTTCAACCTTTTAGTGTATGAATCAGTGCAAAACTTTTAAGTCCACAGTTTCTGAACTGTAAAGATCATATGAATAAGGCAGGTAGATAAAACACCAAAATGCTTTGTGCATTTTTTGGTATGTGTCCACAAAGCATTAGTCTGTATTCTCATTCTTTTCTTAATCTTAGACCCTCCACTCTTTTCCATTCACCATGCTGGAAGAAGAGATAAAAGGGAGTGATTTGGAGAGAAGAAAAGGAGGAAGAACAGACTTCCTGACCTCCACAGGTTGGCTCTAAGACAGGCTTCAGAGGACAAGGCTGATGGTATTGAGAAACCCAGAGTCTGTAATGACGTAGGTGTAACCAACAGAGGTGGTAAGAAAACAGTGCCTATCTTCACTTTGGCCTCCCTCTTTCCCACGCTGATTATTTTAGGCAAGGGAATGGGGGGTGTCTAAGCTCTGTCTTCCACTTCAATCTTACTCCTCCCTGGCTCTTTAACATTTCTCAGAAGTCTTGTCAATCACAGCAAAATGTGCAGACCTAGCACTTGGCCCATCCCAAGTTTGTGCATAGGTATCTGAACTGCTCACAACAAACTTTCCCAAGGCTCCCACCCACCCAGCCATCCTTATCCGCCCAACTTACTGGAAATCTCTGTTCCTCTAAGGCAGGCTTTGGCTTTGTTCCCAGAACTAGGCAGAATGGAAATGCTTTCTAAGAAAAACAGGAACAAGGGAATTACATTCTGATCTGATGTTACTTCACCAAGACAATTTTGTTTGTCCTTCAAGTTGGCTTTATCCCTTTTCTGCCAAGACAGCTATGCTAGGTCAAGAAACAACTGAAATTTGTTTCTCCTCTAGTAATTAAAAAAATAAAATCCAGCCTATATAAATTCTCAGTTGTAGCAAAATGTCAATAATTATACACTTAGCATTGTAATATAATAAACTGGAATAATGGTACTGAGGAATATGTGGGGTATTCTTTCTTTGAGGATATTTAGACTCAAGAAACCCCAATGGGACACCAAGCCAAGCTATAGCTCACCCTCCCTCTCTTCCACTGTAGCTTAAATTGTCTTCTTTTCTAGTCTGGTTATTGGTTCCCACTTACTGCTGCCATCTTCGCAAAATGCTACCAAGAAGCATAACTATTCCCCAATGTCTAGTTCACCAAAGAGTGTCTTTCTTACTTCTTGCTCACTGCCCACAGTCCAGTACATCCTGCATTGTTTTTATGGTGACTTCATTTGACCTTCAACTCATCATGAAACTGGCTTTCCCACAGTAAAAGAATTTCAGGCCACAGACGATAACCACTGTGTTTATCTCACACAATATTGTTTTGAAGGCTTCTGTCAACTTAACTCAAGTTTGAGGACTGCACTGGCACTCAGTAAATGTTCGGGAACAGTTTATATGCAAGATATACTGTTTATTACTTTAAACCTGGAGTTGATCCCTCTAGTAGCAATGTGGGGCTAGATGCCAAGCCCTGTGTTGGATGCGGGAAATTCTAAGATGGCCAAGAAAGCTCCAGCCTTAAATTCTAAAGAAGCTCTCACTGAGTATTCATATTCCAGTTCATAGATCTTTTGTCTAGACTATGCCTCTTAGTTTATTCAACTGCTTTGTTATCATTCCAATTTGTATCCACTTCTGTCTCAGTCCTTATTTTTGTCCTAAATCCCTTAAAGAGCAAAAGTGAAGAGAAAGGGAAGGGTAGACTTGAGTTCTCCTCTTAATTTACCCTCTGACCATACTTTTCTTCTATTTTTCCAATTTCAGTGAATTCCTATACAATATGAGGGCAATAGAGATATATGGGGCCCTAGGGATAAAGTAGTGACACACTGAAAGACATATGCTTATTGAAAGATGACTCTTGCCCAGCCAATTGACGGAAAGGGAAAGGGAAATGAGATTCAGCCCCTGACCTTGAGGGGAAGCCATCTTTAAGCCTGTAGCTTCTGCCTTGTGCCCAGCATGTGCCTTGAACTTGGGAAATGCTGGAGGATTAACTATTAATTTGGGCAGGAGATTTAAGGCAATCTTTTTTTTTTTTTTTTTTAATCACATTTGCTATTGCCAAATGAAACTGATCTTTTTTATTTGTCTACTTTCTATTTCCACGAGAGAAAGATACATTCTGACATAGATCCTAAATATTTCCATCTGATCCTCAATTAACTTGGTGATGTAGCAGAAAAAAAAAATTGAATTACAAATTGGAACATTCAGTTTCATAACTTTGTTTCAGTCATGTCTTTCTTTCTACCTCAGTTTACCCCACTGAAAATGAATTATTTGGATCAGATGAGCTCTGGGATCCCTGCCGCTCTAGCATTCCTTGAGTTGGAAATCATTATCATATCACTTGGCCATTTTACCGGTGCCCTCTGTCCTCAGGAACATGTGTCCAAACTGAAATATTGGGTTATCTCTTCTCTTACCCCTTTCTCCTTTTGACTCCATCCTTAATCTCTGCAGTCCACATCCACTGCCTTAAGCCTGTTGCCTGTATGTCTGCTTCTCAGTTTCTAAGTTTCTTTCTTCCTGTTCAGCTCTTTCTTCTTGAAGTTGGATTCTCTCTTCCTGGATTTTACCAATCTTCCTGACCTGGCTCACGACTATTACTTTCTCTCTTCAACTTGAACCATATTTTGCTTCTGTGAGTATATCTCCTTTTAAAGCTTTATGGCATCCATTTTATAAGCAATGTCTGAGGACTTCAGTAAAAGTGACATCAGGATGCTAATTTTTATCTTTTACATTCACTTCCCTACAAATTAATATTCCTTTGTATTTCAGTCATCTACTACTGTCCAATGTTATATAACTTCATTACATGTACCTGGCATTATGGACCCTACTGTTGGTTAAAATGATTTTGTAATTGGTGACTAGCATGGCACATAGGTATATGTTGGGGGCTGGGGGACATTTCAAAGACATTAAAATTGACCCTTGAACAATGTGGACTTGAACTGGGCTGGTCCACTTAGGGGTGGATTTTTTTTTAGTAAAGACAGTAAATGTATTTTCTGTTCCTTATGATTTTCTTAATAACATTTTTTTCTCTAGCTTAACAATAATATACAAAATATGTGTTAATTGACTATGTTATTGGCAGGGCATTTGGTCAATAGCAGGCTATTCATAATTAAGTTTTTGAGAAACAAAAATTATATATGGATTTTCAACTGCTTGGGGGGGTCAGCACTTCTAATACCCATAGTGTTCAAGGGTCAACTGTATACGAATCCACAGCTGCTTTGTTTGAGTAGCTAGCTATTATTTTGGAATTTTGTGTTTTTGTTTAACAATGATAGTAAGGAACATCATTGTTTATACATAGCCATTTGTAACTTGCAATATTTTTTTGTCATCTTGAAAAATTTTCTCAAAGATATTCAGATTTATTTTGGTCATTTGATAATCAAGTTGTTATATTCTACTTACTTTAGCCATAACAAAATAACTTAAAATTATTAAAATCAACTTTTATTTACACAGGGAAAAATTGCCCTTTTTTATCTGTACCTTTCTTGTCAATAACTTGCATTTTCCCAGAGTAACAGTGTTTTTAATAACATGATTTTTAATAATATTGAATTTCTTAAGAAGGCAATTAACACATTACAGCAGAAGAAACTATAACTAAACCTTTTATTATTATTTGACTTTGCATTTTTCTCTTGCCATAACTTGGGAAATATGAGAAGCAGAGCTCTCTGGAAGCCAAGGATAGACAACATAGTCCCAGAAAAATCAAAGTAAGATGAGGGTACTTATAGGTAGGAGGAAACACTCAGGCAAGTGCAGCAAAGTACAGCCATCCGTGACTGAGACACTGGAGATGAACAGTGAGCTCCCAAGGACTTAGTGATGAGATAGCATTTCTTTTTCAGTTGGTGGCTTAGGTAAAGTAGATGAGGGACATCTTCAAGGAGAAAAAGCAACAGTGATCACAATTAGAAGTCTCCAAAGATGAGCCCTAGTGACAATTTATCTGAGATATAGTAAATTGAGATTAAATTAACATTCCAAGATAAACAGCGAACATTTCATCTACTGAGAAAAGCAAAACCCTACCATGGGCTTGACGAGATGGGGCCCCCATCTTGTCCAGACAGAGGCACTGTTTGAACTCAGATCTTTGTCTCCCTCCTCTCGCTCCCAGTCACATAAACAAAAGAAAATGCCTCACACACACTCCCTCCTGCTTATTTCTTTTCAGATTTTCTCCAAGTTCTCATTTATGTATCATTCCTCTTAGTTTCCAGTCCTTCCTCCTATGTCTCCACTGCCAATGGTTCCTTCCACTCTGTCCAGCAAAGGACCAGTCAGCACTTATGTTATTGGTGATAAGACCTGAAGAAGATGAAGGGAACACCTGGTCCAGGGAAGGCTCTGGGAAGGAACTGAACATTTTGATGGAAGAATAAAAAGAAGAGAAAAATGAGCATTGTCTCCAGGGATAGGGGGACAGTTCACAAAGGCAAGGACCAAGATTACACAACTGGAGTGGATGCAACCTCAAAATATACCTGAGAAATTTCAAGTATATTTTTTGACTGGAGGAAAAAAATGAGAGGAGTACACTTGGGGGACAGATAAACCTCATGGGGGTTCAGGTGCCACATGAACAGTTCACAGAGTTTACATGGCAGATAAATGAAGCAGAACCTTTGACCAGAGAATTCTATGGCCCAGGTCCTGACCTTTTAAGTCCTATGCAGAACTCTGGGTTGATTCTTGGGTCACATTTCATCCTCTGCATCCAGCTCTACTCACCTACCCATGCACATTCCCGACCATATCCACCACCACTTCCACTATGGACAGAAAGCTTCCACCACTACTGCCATCCCCTTCACCAATCCCCATCACCACCTTGCCCTGTCATTACCTCCTTCACAACCTCCCAGAGTGCATCTCTCTCCCTCATGCTTCCTAATTGACAACACTATCATTTTATTTAGGAAACATATATCTTTTATTTATTGAGCATTTGCCAGGCAGTCACTATGCTAAATATGTTTAAGCATCTTACTTTATCCTTCAAAACCTGACCCAATATGTACTACTAGGCAGAAGATATATAACTTTCTCTGGCATTCATGATATTGACAATAGTGAAGAATGCAAACCCCATTTATTTGGACGAAGTCCCTCAAGTTGGGTTGTCTGATGTTTCTTTCCTCTTGATTAAATTTAGTTGTGTAACTTTTGCAAGGTTACCATGGGAGTGATGCTATATTCCTCTCAGTGCATAAAATCAGGGGCACAATGCTTCTCTTTGTCTCATATCTGGAGATGGCAATTTTGATCATTTTGTTAAGATGTGCTCTGTCAGGTGTTTTCACTATAAAATCCAGCACCTTGTTTCTACCAGGCTCAATTAACTGTTAAGGAGCAGTTACATTTATACAGTCCTAAAATTACATTGGGCTCTTTGAAGGCAACCGCAAGGCTGATGAGTTTGACACCCCTTCTATAAAGTTATTATTTTCTTGTTTGTAATTAACAAGTATCCTATGGGAGAGCACATTGAGATAATATAAGTATCCTGCTACTCATGAAACTTTCACACATTAGTTTCACTATCCACCAGGGATTTTTGCTTAAAGCCATTGTTACTATGATGGTTACCAAAGAGTAATGTGTGTTTTTTTTTTCAAGATTTTATTTATTACTTTTAGAGAGTGAGGAAGGAGGAAAGGCAGAGAAGGAGAGAGACATCAATGTATGGTTGCCTTTCACCTGCCTCCAGCTACGGACCTGGCTGGAGACCTGGCTTGCAACCCAGTTATGTTCCCTGACTGGGAACCAAACCAACGACTTTTGGGTTCACAGGCTGGCACCTTATCCACTGAGCCACCAGCCAGGGTTCCAAGAGTAATGTTTTAATGCCATCATTCTGTCTATGATTATTGATTGGTTTTCTATTATGAGAAAAACTTTCCTTTCTCATCTATTTTATTTTTTTATTAATTCATTCATGCATTTATGTCAGGTGAACTAATGGATCTTATCCTATTCAGTGGCTTATATTCCTTTGCTATGATTATGTATTTTGATGTTCAAATTGTCCCAGATTTGGCGAGTCCAAGCCTTTTCAAACTGGTTTTTGTATTCATTTGACATATCTATATCACTCTTTGAGCACTTTCTTATTTTTTGTCACAAAATGATATTTTCAGTTCAATGTACACATTTTTTGCTTCTGCTTCAAAATTAGCCATTCTCAAGAGATCCTAGTCTCTTGCAGTGGCAAATGACATTTACACCCATGCTGTGTGTTATTGTTTGTAGGTCCCATCGACAAAGATAGAAAACAAATGTATGTACGTAGGCACATACACTTCTTACACAACTTCGTGTACTATATACATATGTAATATCCATGTCTTTATCTATATATTAAAAACTATGAGACCCCACTGATACTTTCATCCCAACTTAAAAGCACAGGATTTGTTCTATCTTTCTTCTTTCCACAGTTGGAGCTTTCTTACCTGTTTTCCACAATACGTGTACTTACTCGCTCAAAATGTAAGTACTTTCAAAATTGCTAACTTATGACTCTGTGAATAAAAACAGCCTACAAACTAGAGTTCAGTGGTTTTTTAAAGTTGATATTTTTCCTTTAGCTGTAGGGCATATAGTTTAAATAACACTGTGGCATTCAGGATAGGTTTTCTTTCCCACATTGGTATGGTTATATTATTTATTTAATTTTTGCTTGGGTTCACTTGCTTTTGTTTGAATTACATTTTAGGATTTTTTTCTGTCCTTGATGGTTTTTTCTTTTTAATTATGTGAAATGTTAACATGAGTCTAGAAGTTAAAACTATACAATAGACATATATAAAAAGTGTCATTCTCTCCATTCCATCTATTTTTTGAACCTCCTTCTCACCCACTCTTTATAAGTAATAGTGATGGAAAGGATTCTATGAATGACCATCAATGACCTTGGCCCTTATATGATCCCTGCCACTCTGAATGTGGATGGAACCTGTGGATACCATGAGATATACTCTCATGATTATGATATGTTATAAAGCAAAAGATGGATTAGTCAAATCACATGAGTTCTTTAAAAAGTAGAGGTTTTGCTGGCTGGTATCAGAAGTCAGAGCAATTCGAAAGATGCCACATGTGATTTCTGGCTTATAGACGGAGAGGACCACATGAAAGATTTTAGAAGCTACGCAGCCTACTGCTGACAGCCAGCAAGAAAACATGGACCCCTGTCCTACAACTACAGGAAATTGAGTCCTGCCAACAAATTGAATGTGCTCAGAAGTTGATTATTCCCCAGAGTTCCCAGATAAGAACCTAGATCCACTGATCCCTTGATTTTGGCCTTTAGAGATTCTGAGCAGAGAGCACCATTGAGCCCACCTTGATCTCTGACTTACAGAACTCTTAATTAAGAGATAGGTTTTATCTATCTATGAATTTAGCATTTTAAACTACTAAATTGTAGTTTATATACATAATATACATAATATAAATAATACAGTACTCAGTCTCATTAGTCTGTGGTGTATTATTATGGCATTATTATTACTTTTTGCACAAATGAGCAGACACATACTTATTTTCCTTTTTATCCTTTCTTGAACAAAAGTTGGTATCTGATTTATTCTTTAATAGTTTGCTTTCTGAATACTTAACAAAGTATAATAAAAATCACTCAACATTAATCCATAGAATTTTTCCTGTATTGTTTTTTACAGTGAGATAGTGGTTGTAACATAGTTTATTCAACATCTCTTCTATGTATGAGTATGCAGGTTGTGTCACGTAGTTGTCGATTATAAAAATGCTAGTGTGTAACCTTTTGAATTTTCAAGGTAATTCCTAGAAGTGATATTGCCAGACCAATAGATTAACAGTACATGGTTTTATTTGATAGTGCCAAATTCCTCTAGTGAGGCTTATACCATGTAATGTTCCTACCAGTAATTTAGCTACAATGATGCATGGGTTTTGTGCAGTTTTTTCCTGTGTATTTTTGGGGGTGTATTGGAAACATTGAATTTAAGTCTAGGTAGCCTTTACCTAGGCCATCATATAGTAAACATTTCGGAGAGCTTTTTCTTTTTGTATAAATGTTGGCAAATTACTTTCCATGTAAGTTATTCTATATTCTCTTAAATAAGAGTTCTGTAAGTCAGAGATCAAGGGGGGCTCAATGAGGCTCTCTGCTCAAAATCTCTAAAGGCCAAAATCAAGGGATCAGTGGATCTAGGTTCTTATCTGGGAACTCTGGGGAATAATCAACTTCTGAGCACATTCAGTTTGTTGGCAGGACTCAATTTCCTGTAGTTGTAGAACAGAGGTCCATGTTTTCTTGCTGGCTGTCAGAAGTAGGCTGCATAGCTTCTAAGATCTTTCACATGATCCTCTCCGTCTTTAAGCCAGAAATCACAAAAGTGTATGTGAATGCCTATGTATATCACTATACCCAGCTAATAGGAAGAATTCAATTTCAATCTTTAGCAAAGTAAATTTAGCCAGACACTGAATAAAGATTTTGGCCAAATGAGAAATGAGAGAATATTAAAAATCACAAATGAGGTCTGACCGGAAAAAGTCCAACCGTTGTTAATATAATAAAAATAGTTTATGCAACATTGAAGTAACCTGGCAGCCAAGGAGAGTGGACTGGAATGCACATGAGTGAACAATGATGACTTCACTGTACCAGTCAGTGGGGACAGTAGATGCCGTTGAATGAGTACATGTATTGTGTGGCTGTTGCATTCAAAATGGCTGAGTAGAGCAATGAATCTGCATTACATTTTGCCTTAAGTTTGAACATTCTTCCATGAGAACTATTTGAATCATTGAAAAGGCCAAAGTTATGGGCAACTGGTAATTGGTAGCTTCATCACGACAATGCATTCAACTCATGCATCAAGTCTTGTGCAGAGTGTTTTAGTGAAACATCAAGTCACCTAGGTGGCTCAGCCCCTTGATAGCCTAGATTTGGTACCCTGAGACTTCTGGCTTTTCCCAAGACTAAAATCATTTTTGAAAGGGAAGAGATTTCAGACCATCAGTGAGATTCAGGAAAATACAATAGGGCAGCTGATGGTTATTGGGAGAGCTGTATGAGGTCCCAAGGTGTCTACTTTGAAGGGGACTGAGATATTATTGTCCTATGTACAATGTTTCTTGTATTTTGTATCTTCTTCAACAAATATCTCTATTTGGCATAGGTTATGGTTGGATACTTTCTGGACAGACCTCATATGTCTGAAATAAAAGGTGAAGCTAAATACTATCATAGTATACAATTAAAAAAATGGCGATATAAAAATTACTCTGAAACTTTGTTGGAAATTTTAATATAATTATTAATTTTATCATTGAATTATTTAAGTTAAATTTGTAAAGTTTGGATTATAGTGAAGGAATAATATTTTCTCAGAATAATCAGCTATTATATTACTATTTCACTCATCTGAACATCTGTAATGTTAAGTAGGATCTCTTGCGTTTGTGATTGGTAGAGAAGTAAAATATTTGGGGGAGTTCTAAATTTTTCTCTAACATTTTCTTTGTTCACATTTAATGTTCTTTATTATGTCACTATAGAATATATCAAAGATGTTGCTCTTTTCTGCTTAATAAATTTTGAGATGGCAAAATAAGAATTATGTTTTAATTCAGCCTCATAATATATTAAAAAAATAATACATCACATATTCTCTTGATTGATTTATGACCTAAATGGAATTAAACAACTAAAATTAACTATAGTATTTAAAAGCCAATTTGCATTTTCTTTATTTGATTTCATTTTATAAATCTGAGTACACTATAAAAGGTCCACAGAGATGAAATTATAATCTATTATATTCCCATTTGAGAAGTTATGTATTATGCTGAGTCATTATTATTGAAATGTTTATAAGTGGGTCACTTCATAAAACATATAATGATCTTTCTAAATTTATCTAGCTAACATATTTTTAACATTAGTATTAGCTGGATATATATTATTTTATTTAGTTAATTAAAAATTCTTAGCAATTGTTTTGTATTCACAAAGTTGATAGCTGTTATAACATAATTATTGCAACATTTTACTCTTTCAATAAAATTGCCTACTTCAAAGTAGAATTTCAACATATAAAGCACACAAGGAAATCATCATTGAAGTTTATATTTAGAATACTTACCTAATTTAATATATAAAAATGATTGGTTTATTTTACTAATAGTGTTACATTGACCATTTCTGATAGAAATCAATGAGATCACATGGTTTTAGCTACACTAAAGTTTAGAGATTGCAAAGTTGATGTTAAAGAAAAGCTTTAACATGGATAAGAATATAAAGGCTGGAGCCAAGTTTATGCATCCCTAGAATACATTATTTCAGTTTAATTTTTATTTCTTTGCGTACGGATGAGATTGAACTTTTTACATCTTTAATAATAGTTTTGTTGTTTCTTAAATATATATTTATGTATCTTTTTATTGAGGTTTATAATATTTCCATTATATTTATTAACATTAGTTTCTTATGTTTGTGTAGGTCTTCATGGTGTCATTAATTCTTATAATCACCATGTAAGATAGTTGTTATTACCTCTATTTAATACCTATGGAATTCAGAAATATGAAGTAATTTGCCTAAAAGGTATACAGTATGGAGTATGTGATGTGTGAGGCAAATTTGCAATGGACTGGAACACTCTTGAATCTCTAATGTTACCACCTTATTCTGTGACCTGGACTTAATCTCCTAGCAGAACACAAAGTATTGCAAATCCATCATTCAGTCTTTCATCCTTCATTCAACAGCTCTTTATTGAGCAATAGCAGCAACTGAGTTAGCTGACTATCTTGTATATATTTGCAAAAGATGACATTGTTGTCTAGTGTCTTAGAGAAATTAATTTTAAAAACCAGTAAATCTTAATATATAAAGTATCTTGAGAAGAAGTGTCATGTGGGTTCAGATGCATCATCAACATGGTCCACATTTTGAAGGACTCAGCTTTAATGACCTATTTATATTCTTAAGAGGAGATATCTGTCTTTACTGAAAATGTTCTGTGTGCAAATAAAAATATTTCTGCCAGTTGAGTTCATGGAAAGACTCTAGCCTTTGTGGTGTTCTAGAACCCAGGCTCAAAGGGCAAGCACCATTGTTGAGAGGGTTGTCTCCTTGTCTCCTAGAGGACAACACATTAATCAAGGAAGGAAAGAAGGAAGGAGGAAGGGAAGAAGGGAGAGAGGAGGGAAGGAAGGAAGGAAACAAAATTTAAAAAAAAGAAGGCCCAAAATGGCAATGGGGATGAGTACCTGCTCTTACTTGGAAATCAAGAAGGTCTTGCCCTGGCTGGTGGCACAGTAGATAAGGCACCAGCCTGCAAACCCAAAGGTCACTGGTTCTATTCCCAGCCAGGGCACATAACCAGGTTGCAAGCCAAGCCTCCAGCCAGGTCTGTAGCTGGAAGCAGATGAAAGGCAACCATACATTGAAGTTTCTCTCTCTCTCTGCCTCCCTCCCTTCCCCTCTCTCTAAGAATAATAAATAAAATCTTAAAAAAAAAAAAAAAGAAGAAGGTATCTTATTTTTGGTTGCAGTTTGACTCACATCATGCTAATTTATTTAGTTCTATTTGAAAAGAAAATAGTAGCATGTGTTTTCTCTCAAGGTTCTCAAAAAGTGTAAATGTTGTTTTTGTTACTTTCCTTGACATACTAACCCTATCACAATTTCAGGTTTTGTGATCTCTCACTCAGATACTTTTAATCCAAGAGCCTGTCCTTATCATGATTTCTGCTGTTTCCCAAGGACAGGAGGATAAATAACATAACTTAGCAAGATATATCCAGGCTTAGACTTAGAATTTCCACCCATACGACAGATCTCTTTAGAGCTTTGACTCATTCCGGTCCCGAGGCTCTGCAGTGATTGGGTGCTTCAGAGGGCAGGAACAGGATAGAACAGAAGCTCGAGTTCAGGAGAGCCAATGTGACTTAACACTCACCAGGGCTCATATTCAAGATGCATCCAGCGATGTTTAAAGACTGGGGTGGGCATCTGCCCTCTATCTGTCCATAGACAGAGCTAAACAAATCTGGTGAAGAAGGAAGTGATGGAAAAAGCAATTCTGATAATGGACTAGGCATTAGAAAGCTCTAGATCAAAGGATTCTTACACCATTAAAGCCTCAGGGAAATATGACTGTGGTTGCCTGAGGCAGGTGCCCAGGCTAATGTCTTAAGGATCTGCATTTTGGGGTGGATCGATGAGTTAGCTATTGAAGGCTTAAGTTATCTCTGGGTCATTCCAAGTGAAAAATGAAACCTTGCTGGTAACTCTAAAGTTTGAATTCAATGAATACAGCTACATGAGATTTAATGTTTTTTGGTTTTCTGCAAGTTTGATAGGAGTCAATGGCCATCTGAACACCAGCAATCAGTGACAAGCAGTGAAATGTGCTATATCCCTGTACATAGGGTGAGGATTTCTGACTATACATACACAGGCAGGCACACACACCCAAATACACACCTCCACACCACTTGTTATGATCCAAGCACTGTGCTATATGTCAATTTGTAACAAAAGCAGTGGAACCTATTCTGTGTAAAATACTATAAATTCATTGAGGGACAAGACTAAAATAAATAACTTTGCTTGCCATAGCTACTACTGAGCTTATTTGGGACATTCAAGAATTGCAATATTTCTCTCCAGTCAAGTTTCTGAAAATACCTGTGGAGGAGAAATTCAAATTTTGAGAAACTTAAGACCTTATTTGGAGGAAAAATGGGAAGGGAGCATGAGAGACTTGGAGGTGAACTATTTTCATAATTATTGTATCATGGCAGGAGGAATTAGAGGCATCTCCCCATGACAAACCATTTGGGAACCACTGATGAGAATAATTCCCTTAGAGGTAACACTTTCTCCTAAGTATAATGAAAAGTAGCTGTTTAAGAGCACAGCAGTTCATTTGTGATAATGATAGCACAAATAGGGCTGCTGGATTTGGTAAATATAAATATAGGATGTCCAGTTAAATTTGAATTTCAAATAAACAAGGAATAATTTTTAGTATAAATATGTATGTCCCATGCAAATATTAAGATTATTTTTGGATCATTCAAAAACAATATTCCATGGGACTTGCTTGTGCTAAAAAAAATTATTCATTGTTTATCTGAAATTCAAATTTAACTAAGAGTCCTATATTTTAACTGGAAACCCTATATCCAACAACCCTCTACTAATCCTCCTTCCATTCCCCTCCAAAATAAAAACTATTTATTAGGAAGGACACACTGTCTCTATGGGTAAGTCCAGGTCTCAATGACTAAAGAAATGTTATTATATCAATAAGTATTAAAACTGTATACTCTCTAAACAAGAAAAAAAAAAATACTATACATGCCCTTGAAAAAATATTGTCATTTAAGATTATTTTAAAATAAAGATGTATTTTGACCATTCAAACTACGTGTGGGGCAAAAGTAAGTTTACAGTTGTTCATATGGAAAATTATACAATAATTAATAAATAACAATACAGGAATAAAATGTTTCACATACTCACAACTGTAAACCTACTTTTGCCCCATCCTATATATAGATATATATAAAGAAAAATTGAATAATCTGATGTCCACTGTCCTTCAGTCTCATTACCCCCACAGTGACCAATATTCACTGTATGCTGTTTATTTATGCACATGTTTACTATGTTCATATGTTTTATGTACTTGTGTAAATTAAGGGGATCACATTACTTGAACTTGACATGCTTACTAAGGTGGTCTAGTTAAAGGAACTGGAAGATTATAGTTCATGTTGTGGCCATGGCAGATCAGCACATTTACTCTGTCATTCTCAGCCTTGACTGGGGACAAATGTCCGGTGTCCCTCATACTCCCATATCTGAGATTATATTTCTCTAATTTCATGCTGTCAATACAGGAGTCACTAGCTACATGTAACTAATTATCATTTGAAATTTGGCTTTTCTAAATGAAGGTGGGCCCTAAGTATAAAATGAACTCTAGGTTTCAAAGACTTAGTTACTCATTAGTAATTTTTGATTGATTGCACAATGAAGTGATAATACCTCAAATGTATTGAGTTAAATGTATTATTAAAACTAATGCCATTAATTTCTTTTTGTATTTCTTGTTTTGTTTTTTTTTTCAAATATTTTATTTATTATTTTTCAGAGAGAGGGGAAGGGAGGGAGACAGAGAGGGAGAGAGATATCAATGTATGGTTGCCTTTCACCTGCCTCCAGGTACGGACCTGGCTGGAGACCTGGCTTGCATCCTGGTTATGTGCCCTGGCTGGGAATCGAACCAGCAACCTTTGGGTTCACAGGCTGGTGCCTTATCCACTGTGCCACCAGTCAGGGCTGGTTCTTTTTGCATTTTTTAAATGAGACTACTAGAAAATTATATACCTTACATATGCAATTTTCCTAATATTTTTATTGGCAGCACTATTCTAACCCAAAGGCCTTAAAAATGGCACGAGTTTATCCCAGAAGATGCACAAGATGATTCCTTGAAGATATGAAAAGAAAATGTAACTGCTGTTCTTATTTTGATCTTATCCATTTTTGGATTTACAGTTTTATATTTTTCTCAGATGTTCATACTCTATCAGTATGGGTAGCAAGTGTGTATAATTTGCATAAATAAACATGTATCTATTTAGGCATGTATTCAAAACAGTAAAAATACTGATAGGGATGAGTAATAGAGAAATTAAAACATATGAAGGTACAACAACAATAAAATTAAATTAAAAACCAAAACAAAACATATGAAGGTCATGCACAGTAGGGGCAAATGGAATGTCTGCCTTCCTGTCTCAAGTTTCTCCTCTTTGTGGTGTGTGTCCCTCCTTCCACTTGTTTGTGCCCATTTTATTCATTTGCTCACCTGCATGGTGTCCAAAGACTTCCCAAGGAGGAGAAAAGGACCTAGAAGCTTTGACCTCCTATCTCTTGAATCTTAAGGCTCGGTGTCCTTGCTTCCCCGATTCCCTAGGGTGAAGTTGGGCTGCCCTGGACGTTCCCACATGCTTGTGCTCCGAGAGCCTGGTTCCCAGCCTCTGCACATAGTTCTCCCCCAGACTCTCCCTCAGCACCTCCTCATGTCCTCTGGATAGCAGGTCCCATTTGGGCTGCGGAGGTTACGAAGGTTACATTCCTCTGATTCTGTAAGGTGATAAGAAGAGAGGAAAGTCAACAGTCAGTAAGATGAGAACATAGATTCCAGAAGCTCAAGCCATGGAATGATTCTCTCTCCCGTCAAATTCCATTCATCTGAAACCAACACTGTCTTAACCCAGATTATTGGTGTTAGAAAGGAATTATGGGTGTTCACTAAGACTGCAGCATTCTCTTCAAAAAAACATGTTTAGTCATTTCTTTTGGAGGCAACAATACTGACATTAATAAAAACAACCTTAGAAGTAGCAGTGAGAAATAAGGGACAGAAACATGAGTGGTCAGAGAGTCACACAGGGAAAGTGAAGACACCATTTTTCTTAAGGCACTTGGACCCCACCCATCAATGTCTTGGTGCCTGGCACGCAGGCACATGAGCGTACACACACACACACACACACACACACACACACCCTTTACCTGCCTTAGGCTCATTCCCTCATTCTCATGCTCAGAAAACATTTGCGGATCAGGGGCCTATTCTATGGAAGGCACCAACGTACAAAGACAATCAAACCTGGTGAGTGGTCAGGGGATGCTACTCTTGGTGTTTCATGTTGAACCCTATGAAATTGCCAATATTGAATAGTTTCTAACCTACACAATGGCCATTTCATATGATTCAGCTTAATCTTTTTCATGCACACACATATTTTGGGGTTCATAGCAACATAGAACAGTTGTTAAAAACATGGATTTGGTCACTAGGCTTTTTATATACTAGTTTGGGGAAACTCAAGTAAGCTTTAAGTTTACTCATTGAAGCCTCATTTTCCTTGTGTGAAAATGGAAAATAATAATAGGTCCTGCTTCATGGAGTGAAGGACTGATTAAAGGATATACTTTTTATAAAGGACTTGATATATGTGCTTAGCAATAGTGAGTGTTCAATCAATGTTAGCTGCTGTTATCATTACATCTGAGAAATACTACCACTATAACTTATGGAACTCCATGTGCACGTATTTCTATTGGCAAAACAATACTCTATACCTGCTCAAATGAGACAGAAAGCTCTTTTTGGCCAAACTGCCACCACATCAACAGGGAAAAAAATAACATCTAAATGACAAAAATTCAACAACATACCATCAAAGAAAACAGTGAGAGATTTTTATGTTTGACTTTTAAACCAAGAAGTACAAAATGGCAGTGGAGGACAGAAGGACTCATAAGGTGTGATGGTGCCAGGAGAGAGACAGTAGGTGGCCATGCTGACTTTGTTCCATTTGGGGACAGGGTTTTAGCATCTAGAGACTTGCCTATTTGTTCCAAATGAGAGTCAAAGGGTAAGTGCCTCTGCTGGGTCTCATGTTTGTTTGGGGAAGGTGGGAAGGGCAGGTCTCAGCCTCAAGGACTAATGGACACAGAGAAAGACATGCTTGGCCTGATGACAGAGCAGCTGACCTGTGCTAACACAGGGCCAGTCCTTTCACCCTCCAGGCCTTGCCTTCCCTGTCTGAGCAATGGTGATGAAAATCTGCCTCGTGGGTCCTTATAACACTCAAAGGAGATTCTGAACATGCCTTGCCCGGTACACATCAGTTTACTTTCTCCCTGTGTAGACTGTCACTGCAGCAAAGAGCCAGCAATTCTGGCCATGAGAGGCGCAAACTTGCCAGCCCTGGCTTGTGAAAGTACGTGCCTGTCCTCTCCATCCCTCTCTCCCTCACCCTGTCCTTTCTTCCTGGCTTCTCTCTACGAGGCCCCAGGGCTCCCAAGCCAACCACCAATTGGAGGCTAGGATTGGCTTTCAGGACCCCCTTCTTCTGCCCTCTTTAATTCTAGCCCCTATGCCGCAGCCCTGCTCCCTGGAGGGTATGGCCCATGCCCTCCAGTGTTGCGCTATGACAGCACTTGCAGGGGGGTTCATCTGAAACCACAGTCAATAGTCGGTGTTTATTTGGGCATGCAGAGGAGCCAAGAGCTAAGAAGGGAGCTGCATTCCAGAATTCCTCCTGATTCCCATCAGGCTGTCAATCAGGCCCTTTACCTGAAAGCTAAGCTTTCTCTTCCCAATTCCTCAAAAGGGGACCACACACTCATCGCGGTCTGAGGTTCTGCTTTTTACCCACAGTCACTGCAACCCAATCCGGTGTGCCTTATCAAAGATGAGAATTCAGAGGAATGACAACACAAATGATGTGTTGGCGTAAGAATTGAGAACAAAATGATCTTTTTGTGTGTATTCATTACAACCACTGGGTTAGAAGAGCCTACTGTGCACATCACTTTCCATCCCCATGTTCAGTGGCCTCACATTGCTACTTAAAATCAGCATTGATGGAGATATTTACGACACAGAAATCAGCAAACATTGCAAACCAGGGCTTCCCTCCCTAAAGAGGTAGTTGTCAAACATATATCAACAAAGCCCTGCTTGCCACCCTCACAAAACTTGTGAACACAATTTAAGTAGCTTTCTGACCAGTTTCATCAATTCCTGTCTCTTTTCTCAAGAAAAAAAAAAAATCCATTTTTCATTATTCTGCTTTCCAAGTATGCAGCCTTTGCTCTCTCCTTTCTGGAAATCCTGATATTTGACAACTGCTACATCCTGAGCCTTTTCTCCTTTTTTTTTTTTCACCTGCCTTCTGTGAATTGCTTAGCTAGCATTCTTTCTTCAAGAACTTGTTTAAGTGTGTCCACAGAGAGAGACCCAGGTGGTCGATGTGCAAACCCCAGCCTGCTCTGCAAGGAAACCTCTGAGGCCTCCAACAGCTCCCTGGCCCCTTGGGTGCAGACACCTCCCTATGTCTCTTTGTCAGCTGGCTTCCCCTACCTTGTGTCTTTCTTAACTCACTGCATTTTCAAGCGGACTTCAGGCTGTCCTGGAGTCCTATGACCTTAGGCAACAGGTAAGAAAAACCAGCCACTTCCCTGGCTCCTAGTCCCTCTTCTGTTAATGGCCGGTGTGGGTCAAATGATGCTGGACTCCCTTCCAATTAGGCAGGTTGTCCTCTTTGTAGCCTGCGTCCCTTTCTGCAGCATGACTGCACAGGCAAGTCCCCCCCCCCCTTTTTTTTTTTTTTACCTGAATGAGATGGAGTGGGGGCAAAATGCTGAAGCAATCTTTCAAAGACCCTCTACCTGACCTCTGTCTGAACAAATAATTAATCTCCAGAAAAAAGCAGCTCCCTGAGGGGTCCAGACTGAGCCGTGCAGATTGGGGCTGGGAACGGAGCCTGTGGATTTATGAGGTGACGTCAGTTTGAAGAGCAGCAGGCAGGGCCTGAGCCGTGTTTTACACACTCCCCGATTGTTTTAACGGCTCGCTCTGAAGCACTCCACATCTCTCCCCACGCTAAGCTTTATGAAAATGGCAGAGATGGAGAGGAGTGCTTTTCCAGATAAATCAGCTTATTTGACTCCTCTCTTTCTCTCTCTCTCCCTACCCCGGTCCACTGGAAAGCGCTCCCCCAGGGAAGGAAGTGAGGAACTGCAAAGTACTTGCAGGGACACGCTTAATGCCTTAAACTCTTGCCTTGTGTTCACAGCTATTCATGGGCCCTGTTTTAAAGAACTAGATGGATTCTCAATCCAACCAATTTAAATAATCCCTTAGAGAGAACTAAGAGGAAGATTTATGTCCTTACTAAGTAAAAGGCACACCAGAGTTTAGCCTGGAGGCTGAATCTCAGCACTCTGAGTATCACAATGCAATTCCTTGAGAGGATCCAGATAAAACTAGATTTAAAAATGAAAGGCGGTGGGAGGAACACCGTGGGATGAAGAGGGAGAGTGAAGAGGGGGAAGATCCAGTGCAAAGGAAGAGGTAAAGCTTTTGTCCTAGAGGTGAGACTAGAGTGGGAATGAAGGAGTAGGAATAGAAAACATATTTCTAATTTATATTTGTTATGTGTAAAATATGTCTGTATGTACATAATATATGATAAACAAACACACATGTGTAGCCTCTGTATATAGATTACATGTATACTTGTCTATTTTCAAGTCTAAAGAAATATAGAGTTATATTTAGAATTCCCAAAACATATTAATTATTAAGATGAAAAAACCTCAGAAGCACCCTGGTCAGTGTGGCTCAGTTGGTTGGAGCATCATCCCATAGACAGAAAGGTTGAAGGTTCAACTTGATTCCCAATCAGGATCATTACCCAGGTTGTGGATTCAACCCCTGGTAAGGGTGCATATAAGAAGACAACCAATTGATGTTTCCCTCCATCCAATGTTTCTTTTTTTTTTTTTTTTTTCCTCTCTCTCTCTATCAAAAGGAAATGTCCTCAGATACAGATAGAAAAAGAAACTTCAAAGGCCCAAAATACCTCATTTATGGGAACAAAATAAAAATTATTGTTGAAATCTTCCAAGATTTTGAGAGATGATGGTGGAAGAGAAATAATTTCAAGGAAAATGAGAGGATTTAGTTGAGAAGTAAGAGCAAGTGCTGAACAGGAGTGTGTGTGAATGTGTGTGTGTGTGTGTGTGTGTGTGTGTGTGTGTGTATGCATGCATGTGTATGTTGGGCACATCTGTAATGGGGCCACAGCCCATTGGAGAACAGGATACTTCAATCCCAACAACCCTCCTATATTTATATATCAGGGCTATAAAAAGTCAGTCAACCTAGCCACCATTTAATAGGAAAAATAAGTAGCTAAATTTGATCAGCTCAGTTTAGGCTAAATTGAATTTAAATGCAATCATTTCTGATTCTATTACCCTTATCTTTCTGCTATTTCACTCTCTTGTGGCACTTACTGTGCATTCAAAACTGAATATGACAGATGGAAAGGTCTCCAGGCCTGAAACCCAAAAAGGCTGTGAGAACAATTTGAATGGGACTTGCATCATCTCAATGATTATAGGTGATGGCCCTGGTGGCCTGACCAACTACTTTAGCAACCTTGTCTATTCTTGCTGCTCCATCAGTCCTCTCAGAAGCTCCTGTCAAGGTCAAAGAAGACAACTTTCCAAGACAGGAAAGGGCCAGCCTCTGTAATGTCCTGAAGAGCAGAGGCCAGGACTGCTCCATTTGGTATCTGCTACTCTGACACAGTGTCAGCCCAGGTAAGAGTTCAGAAAGTCATCACATAATGAAACAGGTCTCTGTCATTGAAATACACAGCAAGATAAGCCCTGCCTTCTAGAAGTTCATAATCTAAATAAAATTGAATTTCCACCCAGGGAGAGACAACTAAGGACAGCATGTAATAAATGAGCTCTATACATTTTATCCTACCAATATTAAGAGACATGAAGAAAGTTGTATTCTGTAGATAACCGAGAATTTGCCATGGTGAGTTAGGAAAAGTGTACATTGAGTTAAGGTAGGTATGAACCTTTTAGAATTAACTAAACTTGGGGGTTCAGAAACACTTAGACATAAAGACAAATATATGTCAAATAGAAAGACCCTGATAGATAAAATCAGATTTTGTCTCTTTAGCCCAAAGCCACATCAACACAGACTTAAGGTTGTCTCTTCAAAGCAAATTTCATGGGGTACCTGTTCATGTTCATGGCCTGAGCTCTGGATTTGTCCTTTGAACCAATTGCTCCCACCCAGAGCATGGGGTTATAAGAGAGAACACAGTTGATGCCTTCAAGGAACTTAGTTCTAGTGAGATTACATGGTGGAAGGAGGCCATTGCCAAAATTCCCCATGGCCCATGGTTTGGGGAATGGAGAATGGGACTCAGTGGAACACAGTTGTTTTCCTCCACATATCAAGGACATGGGAGGGGTTTTGACCATAGAATGGTAATGAAAGAGCTTATAGAGCCTGCATGAGACTTCATGGGTCGCTGAGATTGGTCACCCTACCCACTGCGTTATAGGTCAACATCAGGGTTTAAGATAAGGTGGCAGCCATTTGGGAAGGGGGAGAGCCATGCAGATTGAAAGGAGGGAGGAGAAAGCCATGTGGTCTGCAAAGGGGTAGAGGGGAAAGCCACCCAGTCTGAAAGGAGGAAGAGAGGGCCGTTTGGCCTGGGCTAGAAAGAAAGTGGCAGGTTGCTGCTTTGATCGCACTTGTTCCAACCTCAGAAGCCACTGAGGATTCTGCCATGCAGACCCGGACTCTGTTTGGACTTTTGGAACATGGGACATGTGGAGAGGACCCTTTTAGTATCTGGACTTAACCACAATCCAGAACAACACAGTACATACTTTTCTCGGCTGTTACATGGAAGGTGATGACATCATACCCCAGATCCTGAAGAAGAGAGCTGATAGATAAAGAGTGATGAACTTCTGCGCATGTTTTCGGCTTATAGCCTTTTGGGAAGTAAGGGAAGTACTGGGTCTTGTGGGAGAACAGGGCTCTGAGCTAAAGTGCTCACAACTCCCCCCCAAGTTGGAATATTGTAAATAAAGACCTGTTTTTCACAACACTAATTTTTGGGTCATACACCAGGGTGCCACGTGAGCAAACCCCACTTTGCTTGATAACAAGAAGATAGACACATAACCACTGCAATGAGAACTAACTGAATAAGATAATTTAGTTTAGTATGTAGAGAGGGAATATGGTAGAAGACACCTGTAATTCTGCCTGCAAGCATTAAGAAAGGGTTTACAAAAGAGATTGTGTTTAGACCTAATGGAATTTCCCTTACAGATTATGTGGAAAGAAGCTCTTCTAGTAGAGGAAACTGGTTGCTAAGACACAGGAGTGAAGAGCCTAAGGCATTGGGATAATTGTTAGTGTCAAACCTGGAATTAAAAGCATCAATAAATGACACTATGGAGGCAAAGGTGCTTGATTACAAATGTGAGTCATGCAAAGAGTACACTTTTAACCTATGGGATATAGAATTGGGGAGCTTTTCCTCTGGAGGTTGATAGGATGGGACTTGCATGTCATCATGACAACTCTCTTATTAAATAGTCTCTGCTCAGTGGCTATAAACATGAAACCATTTGGGGGAGTTTTCCCAAGTCACTGCCTTGAGCCATGCCTTTCTGACCTTTTAGTGACATCTTGGATATCCTGGTGGTCAATTTTTGATCATCTTTGTTTATTAGAAATGGTCCAATTTAAAACTATAAATATCCTATTTTATCTAAGGTTGTCCCTTTCCCTGTTTGTGGTTGGAATGTAAGGGGAGGATGTCTTTTCTTTCACTTTTCTTTGACTTCCAATCCTAGGAGTTGAAGTTGGGGATTGGTCTGCCCCAGGCCACCCTACCTGCTCCATCTTCAAGGCTCTAGCCCATGCAAGATGGTGGAAATGGAAGACAAAAAGGGATATGTGTCTTGTTTAAGTAGCATCTGCTTTCTTGCTAGTGTGGTTAAAAGTCAATGTCTTCTGTTGGCAAGCTCATAAATGCTTCCTCCTGACCCCTTTAGGAGAGGGGGACTCATATAAGTTGCCTGATTTGAAAATATTAGTTTTCAACTTATTTTTTCTAACATCACTTTCCCCTGCCCCATAGTGCCACTACATATTATTGCTGGCTGTTAGGATACATTGGCCATCATCCCACCCTTGGAGGAAAAGCAGGAATACAGTTCAACAGCATAAACCCAGCTTAATTCTGAGGTGTACATTTGACCCAGAAAAATCTTGTCTCAATGCCAACATGAGAAGAGGGAAAGAAGACCCACAATTACTACCCAGTTTTATTTTCCCCTGCTAGGAGTGGGGGTGAGGGTTAGGAAGAGATGTGTACAGGGAAGTTCAAGTATGCCAGCCAAGCAAACCTCTAATGATAAATTAGGATTCCAATCTTCATTTTTCTAAGCATCCAATGTCTCTAAGAGTGATACTCTTGGTGGCTCTCTCATTTGGCGTAGATAAGAGGAATATATTGTACCCCTACTCGTACAACTCATCAAAATGATTTATCCCTCTACCCCTCCCCTGTCTTCTACTTATATAGATCTGGGGTCAGGCAGGGTAAAGGGTGTCATGTTGGGATATTGATGGTGGGTAGACTGGTTGTGAGATCACAGAAAGTTTCTATGTTATAGTATCTACTTTGGAGCTAATGTAGACATTGACAAAAGCATATTGTGAGGCTACAGCCATAGTTCAGTTCAGAGAGTATGAGAATAAGAGCTCGGAAAAGAAGAGAAAGTTAGGAAGTAGATGGGAGTAATTGTACCAATTGAGGAATCTAGGACGGTGAAAGAAAAGGTGCACCTAAGATTTTTGCCAGCAATAGCCTGATGATAGTGTTATTCTCTGAGCTGAGAAATATGAGGCTGGAAGTGGTAGGGGCAAGTTGGGGGAAGAGTTGAGGAAAGTGAAACAAGTGAGTGAGTTCAGTTTGGGTCATGTAATAGTGAAGCTACAAGAGATAAAGTCCAGGCAGAAAGAGTTGTATGACCAATAATAAAGAAGAATGAAAATACAGGAAATATGAGAAGAGAAAGCAGGTAGGTGTGATGGAGGATGTTCTATATCTTTAATAGAAATACAGTGAGAACAGATGATTGAGTCTATAGCAGAACACTATATCATGGCAAGGAAAGAACTTTCTGACCTTGGGGTGCTAGAGGAAGGTATATTGTAGAGAGGACTTAACAGACATTAATACCAGAGCTACAGGTAGCTGCCAGATCATAAATGATGTAGAAGGGTAGCATACGGTGAAGGGCAACCAAATGGAGTGTGAATGCACTGCATCAGCAAATTTGTCAGGAGAGAAAATGTACTAGAGCTGGAAGTTGCTTCCATCTGACAAAATAGAAATGAGCTACAATTTAGTTATTTCAATATTTTATAATTAGCCAATGATAATACAAAAAGGACAAGGCTTTTCTAGGGGATTTAAGAATGTCTGAGCTGTACACTGGGGACACCTACCTAAATATATCATTTTTCAGAATCATAGTCTTCCAAACAGAACACTGCCAGATTTTTTGGCCTGTCCTCTGTAAGGAGGCCATATTTAATAAAATTAAGTGATTAGTCAATGACTTGGTATCTCAAGACATGAATGTGCTTTGGATCTACCCTTCCCCAAACCTATTTATTATTGGAAGAGACTCTTCTTGAATTTAAAAATATATAGGAAAGGGATTGCATTGTAGGGAAAACATATGGTAAGCTTTTTTTGAATTTGCCCAAGTATTTGCTTTCTTCTTCCATGTTTGCAGAATATTGCTGCCCACTCAGAACTCAAGAAGAAATGTTTATGTTTTTCCTTTGAAAGAGGTCAGTCATTTCTAGTCTTGCTTGCTGACTGTCAGTGGTGGCTAAACTGTTATTTGAGAATACCATCCCGTAGTGGGTGATGCAAGCTTGTGGGGGCCTGATCTTCAAGTCTTGTCTATTATTATTATATCAGACCTCCACAGCTTGCTGCACCCACAGGGGTGGCGAGACTCTCCCCATCTCCCTCCCTCCCTCCTAGCCTCTGCTAAACACACTGTCTGAGTCCTTGAGCACTTCAGTGAGGGGTTTGGTAAAAGGGTTCAGATAATGTGTTTATTCTTTCCTAGACACCTTTCCCTCATCCTCAGCTCCAGATCCATTTATCTCCCCTGTATAGTGCTTATTGACAGAGAACTTGAGTGCTCAGAATGATGCCAACTGAAGACAAGTCTTTCCAAACAGAGCAGTCATGCTGCGCCTTGATCTCCCCAGGCTGAACCCAAAGCAAAATGCATGTTTCTGTCTCTACCTCAAGGATTAGCCCAGGGACCCCCTCCTCCCACCACCAACTGCTTTTGCGGGTCCTTGATTCCTTAGAGAATAAATGCCTATGGTAGAGGCATGATAGCATTACTCAGCCTCAAGAAGTTTGCATCTCATTCAGCCAGAAAGTAATTTTATCAGGCCTTCCGGAGAGTCTCTGCCTCACCTGCATTTGCAAACACTCTCTGGCTATGCACTCAGTGTTTTTGAATCTCTCTAATCTTCACTCTTTTTTTGTTAGGTTAAGAAGAGTATGAGTTTCCAGGTATGCAGCAAAGAAAGTCCAAAAATAGAACTGAAGGAAAAGAAAGAGCTTAGCACATGTTTTGAGCCCAATGTCTGATTTCATGTGGGCTCCAGCCTGATTTCTCTTGGGTCATTTCTATTCTAGCCAGGACTACTTTAACAATCTGGTCTGGTTAAAGTCTGTCATCAGATTGAATTAGGTATATTCTCCTTTCCTCAGGAAACGTGAGATCAAATGACTTCCAGCCTCATGTTTTCCTGAATTCTATCACCATGCAGAATCTTCAATCATTCAAAAAAATTCACCATATACTCTATATATATTCAGTAACCACTATTATGTCACATGGTTACATGCACAACATCCACTCTGAGAAGTTCAAAGCATGGAAAAAGCCAAGAGTTTCAATGTGAACCTTTGTTCATAAGAGAAACAGAGACCTAGATTCCTATACAGGTGCTGTCACTTCCTAAATTATCTTGAGAAAATCACTTAACATCTCTGTACTTCAGTGTTTTCATCCATAAAATGGGGCTAATAATTATATGTATCCCAAAGACTTTGGTAAAGGTTGAAGGAGGTAATATATACAAAAAACTTAAGACAATGCGCAGCAACTGGTTTGTTTTTAACTCTTACAAAGGATACAATATACAGCAAAATATTATGACAACAAGGCCCCATTTACTTGAAAGTGGCAATATAAGAAGTGGAGATATATTCCAGTTAGGATGCAAGCAATAGGCCATGAAAACCTGCACTGGACTATGTTATAATGAAGGGAGAGGGGCTTACCAATTTTGAGATGTAGTGGTAGAATCAGCAAGGTTTTTATGTACTTCAGATGGAGTAGAAGAAAATAAGTCAAAAACCATTTTAAGGATTGACTCTTGACAAGCTGAGGAATGATGAGATCATTAATATAAATTAGGAAGTCAGAAAAAATTTGTTTGTTGAAGAATGTGACAAACTTGATTTTGGGTCACATTTAAAAAAATTTTTTTTTATTCATTATTTTCAGAAAGAGAGGAAGGGAGAGAGGCAGAGAGGGAGAGAGACATCAATGTATGGTTCCCTTTCACCAGCCTCCAGCTATGGACCTGGCTGGAGACCTGGCTTGCAACCTGGTTATGTGCCTTGGCTGGGGAATCAAACCAGCAACATTTGGGTTCTCAGGCCAGTGCCTTATCTACTGTGCTACCAGCTAGGGCTGGGTTATGTTCTGAGGCAAGAGTGGAATATCGCAGAGAGGGCATCTCTCTGGGACCAGCAGTTTTCTGACCAGCAGTCAGAAACTATGTTTAGGAGAAAAGATGAATACTAAATAAAGATATAAATTTGAAGTCATTGGCAAGATAGCATAATTGAAACTTTGGATTAAGATATCCAGAGAAACAGTGAATATAGAACCTTGGATTAAGTGTGCGTTTAGGGTTCTATAATAGGAAGAACAGCTGTCAACAGGAGAGGGAGAAGAGACCCTTTTTAGAAAGATGACGCACCCACCAGTCAATCAATAGGAGTATTTCAGGCTCACCAGCAATTATGAATGTCATGGTGAATTGGTTTATCAAAATGTCATCCATTGATTTATTTTCTCCAGTGAAATAAATTATACTAGTTCACTTGGAATCTAATCAATTCAGAATAAAAAGATTAAAGAGTCTCTAAGGAAGAAAAGTTTAGGATCATATGTTGAAATGGAACCGGAAAGTCTAGCCATGCTCAAGTCCAAGTTAGCCAATCTGCTCCTTCCCTCCATTGGAAGGACCAGACTCAGATTAGAGGCCTTAAACACTAAGTGTCCATGACCTGGACCAAAAGCCTTTAGTCAAAACTGCTCTTCTCACCTGTTTTGCTACACTCATCCATAGTGACTCTGGATTCCTGAAAAAAGGTATCCTCAAATTCCTCAGTTATTGCCATAGCTCATACCTGATTTTCTATCTCATTCTTTATTTGGTAAACCCAGCCAATTCATTGCACCCTGTTCAATGTTACCCTGTTCTTTATATATATATATAAAGAACATATATAAAGAATATATATATATAAAATATATATATATATTACTAACACTCTGATGTTACTCAAGCCCACCTCCTATCATGCCCTTGATTAAGAAGTTTCAAGAGTTTCTTTTTGCCCAACCACTGTGCATAAACCCCTTACCTTGGCATTCAAAATTCTCCTCAGTATTGTTTAACCTCAACTAACTGTGATTTATATTCCAGCCAAATAGAACCCTTGATGATTCTTGAACTTCATCCACACATCTGTACTTTGATATGAGTGCTGAATCCCAAACTGATATTTGATCCACACTTTGTGAAGCAGCTGGTTTTTACACCCACATCTTGAAATCTATTTCTATTCCCTGAACTAGATATACACTCTTTTAAGATTCAGTAAGAGTGCAGTGGCCAAAAGCTTGGCTGGATTCTAAAGACCAACTACATAATTCAAATTGCAGGCATCCCATTAGCTGACTGTGTGACTATGAGCAAGTCACTTTTCACTCTACATTCTGTTTCCTGATCTGGAAAATGGGGGATATTAAGCAGATATTAAATGAGATGATACACATTTAATCTGGTGCATGGAATCCTGTAAGCATGCGGCAAATCTGAACTATTATAGCAGATGCTATTGATAGCCCACCATGCCCTCTTAGTTTTCATCTCTACAGTCTCAAGGCTCTTTATGGAAAACATCTGTGATTCTCTGCATAGTCATGAGAGCATGTTCAGATCTCATATAGGATGGACCAGAGTGTCTGAGACTTAATTTCCCAAGAAGCAGCCTTCAACAGATGGAGAGTTAGTAGATGAACACCTTTTGCTTGGAATAACTCTTAATCCTATGCTATATATGGACATATAGAATCTATATGTCTCCCAGAGTTTCCAAGCAGGCCTTTACAGCAGTTGCTCTGAATGGTAACGGGTTTGACATTCACCTTTTATCAGCTTTTTACCTTCCATGATTTACTCTCTACTCTCCTATGTGTTTTCCAGGATCACCTCCCAAAAAAACTACCAGTACTTGAATTCTGTTTCAGGACCAGCTTCAGGAAGAAACTAAAGCCATGACAAACTTTGTCATGAAATTATTTCTGAAACCACTAACATACTTTGTTTACCCTAGTCTTTTGGTAATTAGACTCTACCCTCATTAGACTTAAAGTCCAATAGAAAAATTAAGACTGGGATACAAATAACTCTAAGATTCCACGTACCTTTGGCTTAGGAGTTATTCAGTCTATATTTGAAAAACAAAGGATAAAGGGAGATTAAGGTTACTCATGGAGCATAAAAATAGGACAAGAACAAATTGATTGGTCACTAGGATATTTGACAAACTTCTGTGTTTTGACAGAGCCTTCCCTATAAGAATGGATCTACCTAAGTTCACCTACAGCCACTCCAGATCACCCCCCTGTGACATCAGGACCCCCCATCCTCCTTCATCTAGATCCCACATGGCATTCAACATTACCTCATCACATTCTTTCTTGCCAATGTACTTGTGTAGAAAGAGAAAATTTTCTATTTCCCAAATATGGAAAATATTTTATAGGGATGACATTTTAGACAGGTTGCTTCCCAAAGACGTATAGGTTCTCACTTTAATCTTATTAGCACGTTCCTCAAATTGCCCTGTGGGGTGGGTGGCTCTCAATAGCCTTTTCTGTAGAAGGTTAATCTAGCTATGGGGTGTGGATTCTTGTAACAGCCCATCAGGGAAATCTGCCTCCCCAAACTCCTATCCTGACCCCTTCTTGAACTTTGCTTCCTAGATCTTGGTCTGCCTTATGTGGAAGACAAGTTCTAGAATCAGTGACCTGTGAAGTAGAAGCCTATGATTGCAGACAAATGATAGTGAATTACACTTAAGGGGCTGCATTAGATTTGTGGCTACAAACTTGAGAATGGCTGCAACCTTTAGTGCTACCAGCAGTATCTTTCAAAATCCTTTTCCACAGTAGTATTTCTCAAGGGGTGATCTGTGTATCACTTCCACTAGAGAGGTTTCTGGTGCTGTTTAAAATGCAGATTCCTGGTCTTGCTCAGGCAAACTGAATCAGAATCTCCTAGGAAGGTGTTGCAATTAGCATTATAAACAAGAGTTCCTGGGTGATAGGTGACCAAGTCATCCCACTGTTCCTGGGTCTGTCCTGCAAAAAGTAGCAAAAAGTCCCATGTTCAGGAATTCCTTTGGACTCAGGGACAGCTGGTCACCTTATGTTGCATAATATATATGCTGCATTTTAGAGCATATTGCAGACTCCAAGGTATGCCACACTAGCACAGATGCCACTTTTACCTTGTAGAAGTCTCTGAGGAGACTTCAATTCAGTATGACATTCGGGTGGAGAGCTCTCACAGATATGGATCTCAGTGAGAGCCTTCAGTGAATGCTTGAGTATTGGAGACCCAATGTATTTGTTTGGTTACTTTAGTTTTCCTTTTCTATTAAACCCAAGGTGCTGTGAGTTGAACTTGGTCTTGAGTTTCTAGCATACCATTTGCTTTTGTGTCTATGAAGCACTACCATGGATTTGTGTGATTATTTATTTTCATTTTTTCTCCACTCTTCTGTGCCCAGCAGGTCAACATTTTGAAGTGATTGTTATGTACCCTTAGGTTTGTTTGCACTTTGTGAAACATGTAGCCTTGTTTCTTCTGTATTTCAATTTGTACAAGTTGTATTCTGCTGCATACTTCATTCTAACTCTTACCTTTTTCTGTTAATTATTGTATTTAATGCTGTGTCATCCTTTAATTTGTCACTATATGTAGTAGGTAGCACCTAAGGTGGCTTTAGCCTCTTGATACTCCTGCTCTTGTATAATCATCTCACCTTAAATGTGGGCTGGACTTAGTGACTTGCTCCTAATAAACACAGTGTGACAAAACACTTTTAAGATTCAGTTACAAAAAATCTCCGCCTTCCTCTTTTGCTCTCTCACTTTGCCTACTCTGATGGAAGCTGGCTAAAATGTTGAGAGTTGCCCTGTACTGAATGCCAAAGGCAAGGGCTGGAAAAAACCTCTAGCCAACATCCAGAAAGGAATTGAGGCCCTTTCAGTCCAGCAGCACGAGGAACTAAATCCTGCCAACAGCCTCGTGAGTGAGTTTAGGAGCCAATAGAAGCCAACCTTACCTTAGTCCAGTCGAGCCCTGAGATGACCGACCGTAGTTCTGAACATTTAATTTCTTCTTCATCAGGGATCCAGAGCCAAAGGTGAGTCCATGCCAGGCCACGCTAGCTTCTAACCCACAGAACCTGCAAAAGGATAATGTTTGTTGTTTAAAGGCACTTAATTTGAGGTAATTTTTTATGCAGCATAGATATTATACATTTCTAATCATTGCACAGTGTCCATAGCATGCTTCTACCACATATATTTGTCCATTCTCTGCAGATGGACACCTGAACTAATTCAACTCCCGTGACTGCAAATACCACTGCCAGGAGTACCTGGAGTAAGATCCCCTCCTGGACCTGTGTGAACAGTTCCCTGGGATGTATGGGCACAATGAAACTGCCAGGGAAGACTCAGAGACTAGAGAAACTCTTGGAACAATACTCTTAGTTTCTTCAGTTCCTATATTGTTCTTGCTACTCAACAAAAATTTTGTCTTAGCATTTTGTTCAAAAGGTGGGTAGCCTTTGAAGAACCTTCCCCCCCAAATAATGGATATTTTAGGTGTGGGATCAAAGAATTGTCAGGGGTGGTTTGTGGAGCAACTTGGAGAGTTGGTGTCTTGTCTTGAAAAGACTCTCAGGTATGTCACTTCATTTGTGACCCAAGCTGAATGAGTCATACTGGGCTTCAGGCATGAAGGGCTAGGAGGAGGAGGAGGAGGAGGAGGAAGAGGAGGAGAAATGTAGGGAGGGCTTGTTCAAAGCTCAGTGGACTCATCTATAACCATTAAAACAATGTTTCTCTATTTGGATTTAGTAAATGGCTTCAAGTTCCTGGAAATGTGTGCAGAGACCCCATGGCCATTAGAAGATCTATCATTTTATTCTTTATAGTAGGCTGAAATATATTTGGAAATCATTGGACTGTGGCTGTCCTACATCAAAAGGCATTTCATAACAAAACACCATCATGCCCCATTTATAGAAATAGCGTGCTGTGTTCTGGCTGCTGTGGGCAAATAAAATATGTTCTTATAACATAAACAGCCTCACCTTCCCTCTAAAACTAAAGAGCCATAAAAGATTTATGTAAACAAGCTTTTGAAATACAGAGACACATATAAAAACATTTTAAACATATATATGTAACTATACACATGTACATATATGACAGGTAGATACAAGAGAAATCATCATAAATGAACTTTAAATTCTAGCAAATAATATCAGAGGAAAGAAGGTCAGATCCAAAAGAGACTTAAGAATCTTCCAGTCTGTATATTCCATTTTACAAAGAAACACACTGAGGCCCAGAAGAAGTGATAGGTCCAAGGCTTAGGGCATGTCAAAAGCAGAGTGTGATATAGAACCTGAGCCTCAACTCTTGGTCACTGCCATTCCATACATGTACAATTGACATAAATTTAAATTGTTTGCAAAATAAAAATGAGGTATTTTCTTATCTCTCTTAGGTTTACTAATGGTGGAATTTCAAACAAATGAATAATGCTCAGGCTTATAGAGCATGTGATATTTTAACATGTACCCACAAATTCTTACATGCCTGCTTCAAGAGTTGGAGCTTAATAACTCTTTCATTAAGTGTGAACTAGACTTAATAACTCATTCCTAAAGATTAAAATATGGCAGAAATGTCAGTTTATAGCTTCTGAGACTGGGTCATAAAAGGCATTACAGCATCCTTCTTGATCTCTCTCTAAATCGCTTCTTCTGGGGGACACTAGCTGCCATGTCTGGCCTTGCACCTCTATGTAGCAAGGGACTAAGGCTTCTAGCTCACAGCCAAGGGAGTGCCCCGTCTTGGAAACAGATCCCTCTCCATCTCCTTTCTTGACTTCCCATAGCTTTATCTACTGAATCCTCCCAGCACAGGTTGCTTATCAGTGATAGTAAATAAGAAAAACTAATAGGCAAATACAATTACAATACAGCTATGGAAGAAGCTGACCTGTGGAACTATGGAAAGATGATGCTATTTAAGAAGACTAAACTGATTCAGAGGCCTATGCTACTTGTTGACTGCAGTCTTGGACAAGTCACCCCAACCATCTCAACCTCAGCTCCCTCTTTGCTAAGAAGCTCTGGTTGGTGGCACAGTGGATACGGCACCAGCCTGCAAACTCAAAGGTAACTGGTTCGATTCCCAGCCAGGGCACATAACCAGGTTGCAAGCCAGGTCTCCAGCCAGGTCCTTAGCTGGAGGCAGGTGAAGGGCAACCATACATTGATGTCTATCTCCCTCTCTGCATCTCTCCCTTCCCCTCTCTCTAAACATAATAAATAACATCTTTTTTAAAAAATATATTAAAAAATTTTAATGAACTAATATTAATTATAATAGTCAACATTTATTGATGACTATGCACCAGATTAAATGATGATAAGTTAGTATCATTGCCTTTAACAGAGCCTTGTGACATAGGAATTATTATCCACAGTTTACAGATGAGGAAACTAAGGCTCAGAGCTAGTAAATGGTAGAGCTTGGGGTAGAATACAACCCCAAGTTTTTAACTAGCAGTCATAGAAATTCTGAATCAGGCTCAGTTTAGATTGAAGCTATCTAGGTGCTAAGATTGAGAAGATGCAACATATGTGAAGGACGGATGGGGTGACTCTACCAGGCATTTATTTATAAAAGGAAATATGGAGTAAAGATAGTGTCAAGGCACATGTGTTTGCTTCCAAGACATGACTCACTGATCCTAGAGGAAAGGAAAGATTCCCTTTCCTTGATGCCAGTCACTAATTTTGAGGGACCATTATAAGAGCAAAGCAAAAGGGCTGGAATATTAGTATGCAGGGCATCTACAGAATTGTGCCAGTACATTCATTAGTAACCTGTGAGGATGCCCTACCATAGACATTAATAACCTTGACATTGGACCCTGGTAAGAAATGAATTCCTTCAGCAGCCTTCAGTGACAGTGTCAGAAGCAAAGGCGGTCATCACCCCAAATGAGACAGAGTGGGAGGGAATAAAAGCACCAGATGTCACACAGGAGCCCGGAGGATCAGCTTGCATGGCACATTAGGAAACATTCTCTGCTCTGAGGCTACTGATGAGACACCAAAGGAGACAGAAACCCAGAACTACTTGGAAGAAATTTGAAAAGGAGCTTAAATTTCTACAAAATGCCAATGTAGCTCCCTGGAGAAGCTCTGTGTTTGCTCTTGGGATCCTATTTTTATCTCAGACTTGGGTGGTCTGAAAAAATGTAAATTAATGATGAAATGAAAGGATGCTACTCGACTCCATGGTGCTTTACATGGGTCCTTTCCCTTATGATCCTCAGAATCACAGAATATCAAACTTGATTAGTGAAAGCACCAGTGTTGGAAGATGACTGTGTGAGCCCATTGGTTAGTTCTTTCAACGCAGCAGTAACTAGTGTTGCACTATTGTTATCCCTGATTTAGTGGTCCCAGTGCTACTTGGTGAGAAAGTGAATAATTTCTCTAATGACCACAGTGATTTGCCCGGAAAGGCATCTGGTCTGGGGCGAAGAGGCATTGCTACCCCCAGCTGATAGCTCTAAAGTGCAGTTCTCTGCAGGAATGGGGTTTACAGCTCTCTTATTGAGGCAAATGCCTGTAGGCAAGAGAGGGGCAGCAGGGTGGGGGGCAGGGGGGTAGAGATATAATGAGGACTACACTCCTCCTATGGGAAAAAAGCAAAATACTCTTGCTTCCTTCTTTCTGAGAACTGCTTTCTGCTGGGAAGGGGCTGGGTGAACCATCTAACCCCACTTTTTGCTTGGAAACAGAGAGCTTCTCCACCCCCAGGAAGAAGAGGAGAGGAGAGGGGGGATAAGGCCTGCAGGATGAATTTCTCCCCTTCCCCCTCAAGCAGAAAGAAAAGCCAACTTCAGTGAGGAAAGGAAAAGAGATTCAAAACATCTGGAGGGCCTTGTGGGGGTGGGGAGAGAAGAAAGGCCTATTAGAGGACAGTGAAGGCTTCTGCACAACCAGCCCGGCCTCTAAATCCATCATTTTTCCTCTTCACCCTGTCCTCCACTCCTTGTCAGGCTGAGGCCTTTGGCTGCCAACTGGCCCAGGCTAAAGAGGGTAGTATAGTAATAACAGCCCAACCTGAGCAGCCAAGCCCACTGCTTTCTGGGGTCCATGAGAAATTTGCACAACAGAACAGACCACCCACTGAGTGGGTACACAGAGTTCACAACCTCAAGCATTCAAGCAGCTAATCAGCCTGGTTTTGCTGTGGAAAGAAAGCCTCCTCTTTAATCTCTAGTCTACAAAGCTGCTTTGCTCCCCACCTCCTTAAAACACTCCCAGGCTTCCACCTCTTCTAAGAAGTCTTCTTGGATTATCTCTGTAGAAATTGCATATTCCTCCTCTCAAACCACACACAAACTGTAGGCTCTGTGAAGTTGCAGGTCTTTTGTTGTTGCTTGCGTTGACTTTGAACACCTGCCTCCCCCATACCAAGCAGAGCTGATGACTGAAAGACATTGGGGTTGCCTGTAGCGCTATGGCTAATTCCACAGAAATTAGCCTTCCCATCTTGATTCCTAAAACCTCAGGTTTTGAGTCACAAGGCTCCAAAGCCTGAAGGCTCCTTAAAGATTACCTACTGGATAGGATTTACAGCATTCCCCAAGAGGTCACCCCGTAGGCACGATTGGGTCTGGAAATGAAGCCAGGGAAGGTCCTTTCCATTTTCTTAGTTACAGACAGAGCAGGGCACTGAGCTGAGCAGTCCCCGGGAACTGTACAACTTTTATAGCGGTGGACCCAGCATCTGTTTCTCATCAGCCTCTTTCACCGGAACATGGCAGTCTCTTCTGGGCTTACAGTCTGCTTGAGCATCCAGACCCTAAAGAGTCCTCTGTTTCATGGAGGGCACATTCTTCTTTCCACTTCAAGCCACAAAGTCATGCCATGTCCCAAAGGAGCAGCCATTCAAAAGCACATGTCAAAGCTTCCAATCTGCCCCATGGACAGTTATGGCTTCCAAGGCTTCCAGCTATAATGGCAATAATCACTTGATTATAACTTAAACCTCAGGTGGTCCATGTATAGGAATACAAAGTATTATAATGTTATAGCATCATAGACCTTTAGAACTAAAAGGGATTTTAAACATTGAGGTAAATTTTTGTTTGGCATATAAGTAAACTAAGGCTTGTGCAATTTGACCAATGTCATGTGACCAGCCAGGATACCTAAGTTCTACTCCCTTCTCTGAAATGACTCCTTACCTTGTGTTGTTTCCATGATCTGTAAGGTCAGAGTAAGACACTAAGAGACCCTAAGCATGTAAAAAAATAAAATAAAATAAAAATAAGAATGTGACATTCAAAATAAACAACACCAAGTTTAAAAAGACAAGGGTTACAAGTTTCACTAAAAAGAAAATTGTTTTGTTTTCCTTTCGCTATTTTGCTTGCAAAATTTTACAAAAGTTCATTAGAGATAAACTTTTGAATTTTCTGCTTAGCTGGTGCCTAAAATGCATGTTCAGTCTTGTCACTTTAGTAGATTACACACAATAATACAAGCTATGAAGTTTGAGGTCCAGCACATTTAAAAAATGAGAGGTCTACACTCTCATTTTTCTCTTTGGTTCTTCTGTGAGGCCTTCATGGAAGAGGAGAAATCTCAAGAGTTGTTGAAAGGTTGAAAAAGAAGCACAGGGGCCTGGATCTTCTAGCTAGGTCACAATATGGTGACATATTGGTAATAGCAGTTCCTCATCATTAGATACTTGGGCTATGCTATGACCTCTTTGGGGATCTGGAGAAACATTGTATATAGCCTGTTTGGTGTGATGTCCTGTTCTGCCCAGTTCTTGCATTACTAGCCAGGAACCCAACCCAATCAATGAGTGAAGAGCCAGGAATACCAGGTTGAAGACTCCGGGAAACGGGCTAATTTTAGACCTAGACACTGGGTGGAGATGAGATTTGGGGGTGAGATACTGGATGGAAGCCACTGAAGATTTAAGGCTGGATGCTGGGGCCTAAGACTCTTCAGGGATATTTGAGAGATACACTTTATAGGTCATGTAGAGCAGGCATAAAAGGGAGCAGCCATGATAGGCATAGGTGTGTGTGTAAGTTTCCTGGGAAAAGCAGAAGAGGTGTATTTTAGTCTAGAAAACTGATACATTAACTCCCTCCAATTGCTTTCTCCATTGCAGAAGCAGAATTTGTTTTGTTTGCATACCTCTTTTACACTAATCCATTCAGTACTGAAAGGGGACTGTAATTTGATAGACTCCAAGAATTGAGAAAGACAGAAAGACAGACTGAATAAAACTGAACACAAGTAACTAACCACAGCATTCAGAACCATATTGCTCACCTCTCCAGTTAAAGCTGGTTGTCAAAATATGAGTATTTTTAGTATTTTAGAGTGTTTTTCTTTTCTAGCTCATTTTAATTTGGAGAGCTACTTGCTTAAAAGTTTTAAAGGCACAATTGGGGAAGTTTAAAGCAATATCCAGAAGCATTTAAAAAGCTAGTCTCATGGTCAAGGTAGGAGTTGAACATATTAGTTTTTCATTCATTCACTGGTATGTTCCAGCTGTAAATTTTTAAGTTCTTATCCCCTTCATTTCTACAAACCATAAAAACATATAGGCATGTTCTGGTATGGAGCCAATTGGTGCTATTATAACTTTGAAAACAGCTGACAATAGACAGGATGGTGGGAAATAAAGAAAATTTCTCCCTAATAAAATCAACAATTTCCTTTTTTTTTAAAAAATGCTGCTGAGCAATGCTAATCAGATTGACCTTATTGCAAGGCCTGGAGAGTCACCTTTCATCTGAAATCTTGACTCAAAGTGATGCCATTGGTGAAATGCTGAGCTGAGCTTGAGAAGTCAGAAATGCACTCAAGCTTAAAGAGGGGTGAACAAGGGGTGAGTGGCAGGAGGGAAACCCCATTTTCCCTCCTGAATAAAAGAATAAAATGTTGAGATACCCTTCATGGGCTATCTAAAATTGTAGTTAATCCCAGGTGGATTAAGGTAATAGGGAGTCCAGGAAATTTCTAGTTCAGTGACTTTTTGAGAAATAGAGGATTGAAATTCTGAACTCACTGAACTGATTGGACCTTTTCATACAGAGAGCTGGGAATTATAGCTCCTCCTTAAACTCACCTCTTGGTGACCTTCTAATCCAATTCAGTCCCCACATGTGGGGCCCAGCTGAACTCAGATGCTAGAAGGGTTTAGCACACCCATCTTCCTCCCATTGCCAGGGATGCCAGAAGAGACATGATCACCAAGGCAACAGAGGGAACCACCCCCCTCCTCTTGGGTCACCCTCTGAGATTAGGCACATATGGAGAGTGAGGTTGAAAGAATTCTTGGGCCACCGTTTTCCAAAAGAGTGTTGCTCATCTATCTTGTTAGGATTTAAAGGGCAATCCTGACACCACCCCATTCCCATTAAAAGCAAGACTTTTACTATCTTGTTCAAACTGCATTTCCAATGCCTAGCACAATGTCGAACACACGTGGGAATTCAATGCAATCTTGCAAAATAAATGTGGGAATG
Organism: Noctilio leporinus; assembly: GCA_004026585.1. NCBI lineage: Eukaryota > Metazoa > Chordata > Mammalia > Chiroptera > Noctilionidae > Noctilio > Noctilio leporinus. Next base: position 66,610 of record PVIW01001431.1, on the reverse strand, counting down.
GAGGAACAGTGATCCATGGGGCCTAATGTTCCTGGTAGTGCACCATGCTCTGAATCCACCAGCTTTCTTGTCCACCTTCCAACCTTCTTTTGTTAATCTAAGTCTTCCTCTTCATAACATTTGGAAGCAGAGAGCATGTCTAAGATTGCGGTGACTATACAGGACTACACTCTTTCCAGGTGTATTTGTTTACTCTTGCTGTCAAAATGAAATGTCACAGCCTGGGTGGCTTAAACAACAGAAATTTGTTTTCTCATAGTTCTAGAGGCTGGAAGTGGAAAATAAAGGTGCCAAGCAGGGTTGGGTTCTTGTGAAAACTCTTTTTTTGGTTTGTAGATGGCTGTATTTTCACTGTGTCCTCACATGACCTTTTCTCTGTGAGCATTCGGGGGCAGGGGGAGAAAGAGAATGTTATGAGTACACCAGACCCCCATCAGGTTAGGACCCCACCCTTATAACCTCATTGAATCTGAATTACCTCCCTCTCACTTAAGGACTGTCTCCACATAGACATTGGAAATGAGAGATTAAACCTGTTTTGAATGAGGTTGGGAAGATATAGTCAAGACCACAACACAATTGAGGAAAAAGGAGCCCTGCCCTGGGCCCCATAATTTAGAGAGCACCACACTAGCCCTTCTCTAGCTATGCTCCTCCCAAAGCAGGAGGAATCTGAAAGATCATGGGAGTTGGTGCTCCACCTCCACCTTTTGGCTATATTCTGAGTACACGAGACCCCAGAATTCCCTTCTCAAGGGAAGACCATGCCTTTCACACAAGGTAAGGGTCAGCTATTTCCAGGAAGCAGGTATGGAGCTAGAAACTGTGAGCTTGAGTGTATACACATATGTCTGCAAGATGTGGGAGGAAGCCTGGGCAGAAACAGAAAGGGGGGAATCCAGGAGCCAGGGACAAGGTGCTAGGGCTAAGGGCCACCATATTGTGGGAATGTGCTCTGAAGATTCTGACCTATCTAAACTGGACCTTTCAGTTTCAGTGTTCTTTGGAAACTTTAATAGACCTATGATGGTGAGGCTGGTGGATTAGGACACTTTATAGGCAGAGTTTGCTCAGGTTAGGCTAAGTAGAGTAAGTAGAAATGTATTTGGACCCTTCTGGAGGCATCTGAATGTGGGGGATTGAAGAGGGGCAATAGGGAGACAGTTAGCAAAGCCTCTGGCAGGGGATAAAAGAGTCCCCTGCTTCCCCTCACCCATCCAACCTACCTATGCAGAACCACATATACAGGAAAGAATTTAGGTATTTTCCCATGAATTTCTCAATTAACTGGAAAAAAAATGTTTAAGGGAATGAACGTGGGTATTGTCATTACAAAGATCTATTTTTTTAAAGGCAAGAAGGTAGTATGTATTTATTTAATACTTTGTTAGCTTCATTCGTAACCTTTAAATATTTAGATGTGATATACAGACCTCCATTTGTACTCTTCCCAATGACATGGCAAATATCACAGGTGGATCCAAACTTACATCCCTGGGACAGAGGTATGTACTTCAAGACAGTCCCAGTTTATAACAAATGTCCCACAGTATCATTAATACTACCACATTTCATTCTCAAAAGTGTTCTGGTTTGAGACAACAAATGATATGGCTCCCTAAGCTACAAAAGAAAACATGAACACAGAAGCTGGAGAACTGATCAGTAAAAGGTTGGTCTAACACCATGAAATAGTCGATCTAACCCTGAGCTGGGGGAGGGACGTATATAACTGACAAGACTTGATTGCTCCTTGAGGAGTGTGCTGATTTCACACAAAGTACAAGACTCACACTTTGCTTTCTCTAGAGAACAATACAGGAAAGTGCTTGGGTAGTTGAGTGCCTAATTAATCACGGCCCAAATACATAGTGTGGATAGTAACAGAATTATGACTTTGTCCACAGAATTCTTCAAACTAATACTGGACCATAGGAACTATCAGAAAACTAGTTCAACAAAAGAATCATAAAGCAAAAAGAATCAAAATATTTATGTAGACCTGAAACAATCAACAAAAGAAGCTCCTAAAACTTCCTTAGTGCCTCCCAGAGCCTAGGTTAAAGGGTTAGCAGAGGTTTGAGTTATTTTCTTCTCCTGCACCCAAGTTCTTATTTCCAATTACTTTCTGGGGACAGGAGCATAAGAAAGCTTATGGATAGGCAAAGACCATATGGACCAGTTGCACTGCCCTTTCTCTAGTTATTTAAACATCTTGTTTCTGTCCCCTTGGTCCCTTAACTCCCTTCTGCAGATGCTGAGGCCTATCTGTCTTGATCTTAGTAAGTCTCTGCAGTTTGATCACCTTCTCTGGTATCTGGATCCACATGTTATTTCCTTTTGCATGAAGTACGGACACATCTGTCTTGGGGTCAGGTTCACAATCACAAGTGTGTTGTGAGCTCCAAAGTTAAATCTCTCTTTTTGGGGGCCAGTGTGGAAATAATTCTTATTGGAGGTCTTTATTGTTTTAGTAACAGTAACTATTAAACATTTAATATGTTTAATTATAGTAATTATATTAAATTTGGTGTAATCATTTTCTTTAAATATAGATGAACTATTTTCATGGAACATTAATGAAACTGGACAAAAGGGGACACAGTAAAAAATCTCATCTACTGAGGTCCTCTCCGGGTCTGTATAGCTCCAGAGAGGTTTATCTTTTTTCTTTTCAATTCTTTACAATCTTCTACCTTCTAGTTTCTCTTAAAAAAATACAAATGGAAACATAAAAACCAGATTGTACTTTATTTTACTTTTAATACACTTTTTAATTTGAGTATCAGTTTTGGCTGTAATAGAAAAAAAAGATGCAAAGATAGTGTGGATAATTGGCAATAACACACACAGCTTCCCTTACAATTGGTATCAAAATTAGTAAGGCACATTTGTCACTATTAATGAACCAATATTGATGCATTATTATTTATAAAAGCCCATCTTTACTTGAATCAAATTTCCTTACTTTTACTTAAAGTCCTTTTTATGTTGCAGGATTCCATTCAAGGTACCACTTCGCAGTTGTCACATCCCCTTTGGTTCCTTTTGGCTATAATACTTTCTCATATTTTCCTTGTTCTTGATAACTTTGACTAATTAGGTAGTTTGTAAAATGTCCCTCAATTAGGATTTCTCTGATGATTTTCTTATTGTTGGTGCTAGGGGTATGGGTTTTGAAGGAAAAACCATAGAAGTAAAGTTTCATTTTCATATCAAAGGTGCATGCAATCAATATGACTTATCACTCTTGATGTTAAGCTTGACCACCTAACTGAAGCAGTATGTGTTAGGTTTCTCCATCATAAAGTAATAAATGGGAAGTGCTTATTTTCTCCTTTAGCTTTGCCCATAGAATGTGTAATGAAACATTTTGGGTTTTGTCTCCAAGTCTTCAAGGTAGAATATAGTCTCGTTTTTGAAAGACTCCCAAGAAAAATGTGTCCACAATTCAACCTGGTCACTCATTGCAGCTTCTGGGGGAAGTGAGGCTCTTAATGGGCTTTTCTGATGGCTGTTAGCAAGAGAGCTGCCTGTGAGTGCCTCCCGGTGAGCTCCCGTCCATTCCCAGATGGGAAGGGAAGTCCATTTCATTGTAATCTCAGGATGGCAGGGCTCAATGGCATCTCAGAGGACATCTGACCCAAATTCTTATTTTACTTTGACAGGCACAATGTATCTAAGATCACACAGCTAATCAGTGCCAAACCCTTGGCCACACTCCACCTCTCAGTTCTTAGTCAGAAGCACTGTTTATAACACCTGCTTTCACTTGGAATTCAACATCCACTTTTAGTAAAATCCTCTGAATTTCACTATAAGAGAGCAACTTACTGCTCTAAAAGAGCGAGATTCATCCAGCAGGGATTAAGTTTCCCCTCTTTAAAGAGGCAGTTAATCTTATGGGGAGACTTGGAGTCAGAATCTCTCTGATGTGTGACTTTGGGAAAGTCAAAATGAACAATGTTGGAGAGTTAAGAAAAATCAAGGAGGTGTATCCTTCCTTATCTCACTGAGCAGGTACTAATATCAAGTATATTATAATTGCTTCTGCAACCTTGACTAACAATGGTAATGCTATCAATGTCTTATTTACAATTTCCATTTGTTTTTATTGAAATAATTATTCCTGAGTGATAAAAGCCAAGCAGTTGTCAAGTTTCCTTTTTGTAAGTGCTCTCATTTCACTTCCAAATTCTTGGGTGAACATAAACTACATACAACAACTTATCCATCTTGCTTTGTTATACCTGCCCTCTCTCTTTTTTTCCTTGCTGTTTCTTTCTCTAGCATCTTTATCCCACTGTGACCTTGTGCAGATCACATCCCCTCCCTGGGCCTTAGTGTCTTTATTTGTGTGAAAAACAGACTGCACTGGATGACTTGTGAGATCCTTGTTGGTCCTGAGATTCCATGGTGACCTAACTGTCTATTTCTACATTATTTTTTATTTTTCCCAAAAACTGAAGAACTTTTGTCATAATTGGTTGGGAGCTTAACAGGTTTTTCCTTTCAGAGATGTCTAGAACAGGGCATTTTTCAAGAAAACATGGTAGGCTCTCTCATTCATTCTGGCTGGGCTACCTGTGAAGTACTAGGATCAATTTAGGGTCCCAAACTGAAGAGTGGCAATATCCAATGAGAGAAATCTAGGGGAAAGAAGTAACAGGGACTTCAACTTACATCACAACCCTACCAGTTGTTCCAAAACAGCTAAACTAGTTGTTAAAATTGAAATACTTCTTTACTGGTTGGTTAATACTCACTGTTCCTAGGATCCAGACTGATACCCTGTTCTGATTACCTCATTTGTGGGGGAGGGATGCTCCCTACCCAAAATAAGAGGAAGTTGTATGCTGAACATACAATACAACAATTGGAAGATAAGATTGACAGAAGTTTATTAGTGATTTATACCCACAGCCCAGGGAGAAGGACACACATGCCTTGTGGGGCTATGTGGGGATAACACTTAGGAATAGCACAAAGGCTGCCTAATATCGTCTTCCTTTGGTCAGTGCTTGTGCCTTACCACTTCTTACCTGTTTTGAATATTATCCCTAGCCACAACCATCAGCACATGGTGGAACACTTGGACTCAGCACCCTTTTCTCTTCTCCTTGCCCAAGCCTTCTAGGATTTCTATTCTTCTTGTTGACCTACAGCCAGATTGGCCTGAACCATTTCTGTTCCTCTCATTCCCCTTTGAAACCTGGTTCCATTCAGTTGGAACTAGAATGAAGAAGAATGAACTAATTCACATTAAGTTATTACTCACTTACCATTTTCAGTCATATTTGTATTTTAAGAATGGACTCCACTTTAATTTAAAGGAAGGGCTAGAAAACCATAGCCCACAAGCCAAACTCAGCTCATACCTATTTATGTAAAGTCTTCAGCAAAGAAAGGTGTTTATATTTTTAAATGGCTAAAAACATTTTTTTAATTAAAAAAAAAAAGGAAAACAAAGACTACGTGACAGAGACGACATATGGTATGCATTACCTAAAGTATTTATAATCTGGCCCTTAATAGAAAAACTTTTCTGAACCCTGACTTAAAGAAAATATTCTTTAATGGTAAAATCTGAGCATTAGTGATACTTTAGAGATTAGTGATTTTGAAGAGAGTGGACTGATTTGAGGACTAGTCCCTAGGAATTGTCCCCAGAGTACCACATATTTAGAGGAGGAAGAGGCTGGCTGAGCTGGGGTAAAGCTCTATGAGACTAAGGGCAAGATCTGGAGCTTCTCACCTGTGGAGGGGGGAATGCTAATCTGGGAGATGAATGGAGACCAAAACCAGGTAGGAAAACAGGCTCATTAAATGGCAGCCAGTGTGTTGGATCAAAAAGTTGAATGCAAGTTTAATGAGGCATGAGCATGTTAGGGTAGAGAAGGTGGATCCTGGGGCAGTTGCAAAACTCACCCTCTGAAATATCTCACTTTCTTTAAACTCAGGATCCCATGAGAAAAAAAAAAAAAGGTAGAAATACATGCAACAATGAATTAAACTATGTAAAACTGACCTAAGGACATAATTTTTAGTTCTGCGATTACCCTGATATGTTGCTAAAAAACATAAAATTGGGGGGTTTGACTAACATGTTCAAATCAACAGATCTTTTTCTTTGAAATGTCAGAAGCTAGTGAAACTGGCACCAGATATACCTGTGGATTGAGATGAAGAAAATACATTAAAATGACAATGAATAAGAACCTTTTCCCCAGGGAGGATTAAGAAGGTGAGAATGAGTTTCTGATGTATGTTGAGTTTTTATTTCTAGAAACATCCTTAAAGGAGATTGTTATAGCCAGGAGCAAGGTCTTCATGACACCTGTGACTCCAAAGTGACATTTCTACTCTCATAGGATCCCAACATAGAGAGCTAGGAAACAAGTATTGGCCAACTTTCATTGTCTGGCATTTCCACTATGTGCTCATGCGTGTCTTTGTTTCTTAAGGAGGACTGATGGGTGGGGTGCTCTACTATGGGAGACAGTGGGTGGTAAAATTTTGCAGGAGGACAGAGACAGGGTGATGGGCTCAGCAAGTTAGAACCTGGTGTTAATGAAGCCAGGTCATATCCTGGTTCCCACCACACCAAACCAGTAGTCTCTATTCTGGGTTCACGGGTTTCTTTTCCATAAAAGGAGGGGCCAAGGGAAAAGATGGGAATAACTCTGTGGAAAATCACCCTTCTTGCTATAAAAGTAATTTTGCTGATGGAGGGTTCTTGGCATCTTCTTCATTATCAGTTAGCATGGGCTGCGTAACAAACAAACTCAAAAGTTAATGGCTTACATCAACAACCATTTATTTAACTCACAATTTTCTGAGTCAGCTGAGTAGTTCTATTTTGGGCCAGCTTATTGATTGTTCATGAACTTGCTTTCTCATCTAAGATCAGTTAGAGGGTGGGTTGGGGGTAGATGATCTAGAGTGACTCCCACACTTGGTCTATCAGTTGCTGAGGTGCAGTCAGGGCCATGAGGGTCATAGGATGACATGCCTCTTATTTTCCAGGCTTTGATGATACAAGACAAGCTCCCATATATATTGATATTTAAAAATTACCAAATATTGGCTTAGATTTATTTTAGAAACATGATAAACAGCAATGCTAGATTTTAAATAAATGATGGTTATTATAGTGTGTTACCAACTATACTAAGTGTTTTACACACATTATTTAATTGAACCCCATGAGACAGGCAATAACTATTGCATCCAAATTCACCCTGCTATAAAGTGGGAGAGCCAATATTCAAACTCTAACCATAAACCACCATAACACACAAATACAACTCATGCTTTGGGAATTCCATGGCTCTCCCAACAACGCCACCATTGTTCAAAACTTTGCCAGAATCCCTCTTGTCCCATCAGAGTACTGACAACACTGAGGCAATTGGACAGAATGGGCAAATGGTTCTTGTGGCTGCTCAGCAGGAGTTGAATTTGGCCCAGGGATACCAACCAGGTGAGTAAGATAAGTGATCAAGCTGTTTATTTCTGGATGAAAATCAAAGAATACAAGAAAGAAGATATAGTCGTGTAGATTGTGATGAGCTCCATCTAATCATTTTTAAGCTGGAATGGCAAGGTTTATCTTTTGTTTCCAGTGCCAGTTCTGCTCAGTCTTTTTGAGACATTGGGAAAATTTCCTCCTCTTTCCACATTTCTGTTTTCTATTCTATGGTGCTTCCAGTTCTAGAAATCTATGACTCTACTAAATGTTGTTCTTCCAAAGAAACAATTTCAACTAAAAATAATGTAAATTTCTTCCTTTCAAAATAAAGACATACCTTTGCTACTACCCTACTTCAGAACTTGAAGGAGATTGAACAGACTCTATTTAGTGATAGAGTCCTTTGGAAACAAGGGATTTGGGGGGAATATAAATATTATATTCATACCAGGAACTCAATTTTGAGGGATGCAAGTCTTGCTCCCAACCCTCCATGCACTATAAATTTTATCTTGTATTCATTGCCTTCCCTGAGCCGGAAAGAGGCCAGGTAAAGTAGTATATGATATCCTTCTTATTCCCATGCAGATGTCTGTGGTTTCTTTTTTCCTTTGGTCAAATCTGATTTGTATTTCTTCTTGGTTAATACCCCCAGAGTGCTCCAGGCTGCTCTCTGCCTGAATGTTACATAAATAAAAGTGTGTGATTTTGCATGGGTGAGTAAAAAGTGGGGAGTCAGCAGGGACTGAGATGCTGAGGACAGGATGAGCCATTCCATTTCCCCACTTCCCAGACCTTGTTCTTGCTCTCCTGCAAAGTCTTAGGAAGGCCTCATGGGGGACGTTTGAACTCATTCCCACCCAGTCCTGCTGGTTCCAGCTACTCAACCTTTCACTGAATTATTCTGCACAGCTGTTTCTAGTTAGGAATCTATTTATGTTGCTGGTGTATGTGTGCTCATGTACAATGTGTGTATGTCTTGTCCCTTCAGTTCTCCAGCTACCCAAGGCCCCCAGCAAGTCCACTTGGGGACATTTGGGATCCCAAGTGGAGGGAATCACAAAACAACATAATGTTCAAATTTAGGAAGCATTTATAAAGGTTGTATTTCAAAAAGCATGCTCTCTGTCATTCATAAATGCAAGGGAAGTTAGAACTGAAGAAAAGGAATATAAATGCTCATAAATGTCTTTAGACTACACAAGAGTAAACTTCTTTTTTCAAGAGTAAATTTTACTACTGGAGAAAAATTAGATTATACACTTGAACCAGGTGTATTTTTCTAAGTTTTCTTGATGATTAATTTAAGATTTATCCCTGGTATTACCCATTCATCCATCCATTTATTCAACACATATTTATTAAGTCTCTTCAAGTACATTGCACCAAGCAAAGCACTGTAGGAGATACAAAGATGTGCTTCACTCTAATCCAATGGACTTGGCCAGGCTACAGAGGCCCTTCTTTGACTGTCTTCAGAACAGGCAGAGAAGAGACCTACACCCAACACATCATCCTAAAGGGCAGGCTTTTAATATGGTTCTATTAAACAGTGATATGTGTCTCTGTCTAGGTTGATATAACCATTGCTGCAAAATTCAGATATAATACAATATAATACATTACCTCTCAAAGGTTAGTCAAGAAACTCAGTGAGATCCTGCAAACTAGTTTACAAGGGCTTACTGCCTGGAGACATGCTCCCTATGCTGCCTGCTATAGTCCCCCAGGAGAAATTTTCTAATTTTATCATTCCTGTTACATTTATTAGTTGACTCTCTAACGTAAGGAAGAGCTTTCCCTTCTGCTCATTTAGTTAAGTCAGTGGACCCTGGTTTCATTCAAGAAGCTATAATGCTTTACTATCCAATTTATTTTTATGTTCAAGTTGTCTTAGAAACTTGCAGTGGAGTTGCTACAAGCTAGCTCCTGTATCTTTTTGATATTTTTCTTTTATTATTCTTTGTGAACCTTCTTACTTTCTAAGACATAAAAGGTACTCCCAGCTTATCTACTTCCCTTATACCCATGAAAGTTACCACTTCTTCAAAGAACCAGAGTAGAGAGTGGTATTTAGAAGCCAAGATTTAGAAGTCAGGTATGCTCATTGCTACTGCAATTCATTGGCTTAAGACACCTAAGAGAACAGAGCTAGAAAATAGATGTATGGCTAGACATACATATAAATAAATATCTACACCCACATACACCTCTATATTTATATCCACACATGTTGATCTTTTTCTTTTTCTATGTAATAAATGCTATTTGTACTGAAAGCTCCAATTCTAAACCAATACCACAGGATTCATTCTATCTTTTCTTCTTACCATGTTTATGGCTTCTTTTTCTGGAAATGAAAACACTGGTTCCCATTATCTATAATATGCATTTGCTCATTAATAAGTTTAATGAGCAAATATACATTATTGGAGTAGTTTCAGAATTGCTAATCCATGCCTCTGTGAAAAAGAAATTTCACTCTAAAGCACAAAACATTATAGACTTATTTTTCTGTTTAGCCTAAGGACGTATAATCAAAAATAATTAAGTTAGTTTCCTCTCCCAGCTATCCCTTTGAAACATTGCCCTGAAGCCTTGGTCAGGCCATCTCCAAAATAAGCTTAAGTCTCATTCTTGGTGCTCTAACACTGCTTCTAAAACCAACATAGATCTCTAGGAAATACCAAGTAAAAAAGTGATGCATGTTTGCTTGCTCCCCCTTTCCTCAAGTTAATCTCACAAATAGACTATAGAAATATCTCCATTCCCACAAACACACTGGCAAGCTTATAATAAGAGTGTTATCTCCTAGGGCTATCCATGCTCCCATGGTTTCTTAACCTCCACTGTAGATAATGAACTCTTTCTTCTCATCCAGAATAATCCTAATTAAGCTTTACTATGAAGGCTTTGTAATAATACCTTCCTCTCTAAACACATGGCACAGGCCCACCAATGGTAGGTCCACAGATTTAGAAGCATGTTTCGTATTTATCAAGTTCTCACATTCTCTGTCTTTCATAGTTTAAAATATTTATTTAATTAAATTTATGAGCCAGAGATTGAGAAGCATATGCTGTTAAGGGAAGGAAAGGAATGAAAAAAAAAAAATGGCTCATTCATTCAACCTTTCCCAATTGCCATTCTTGAGTTGGAATATTTGGCTGAGTTCTCAGGTAAGGCTATGCAATAAAACTTCCATAGGATGCCAAATTTAGGTCTGGCGTGAAAAGAAAACAAAATCCCTCCTATAAGATAAACTGTGCAATTTAGCAATGGTAGTTTTTTTAGGGTGCTGCATTAAATCTTCATAGCGATATTTTCCACAAGGATGAGAATCAGCCTTTCTTGGAGAATTTCTGAATGGGGCTATATAGAAAAAATTTTAAAGCATTCATTTCCATGAATGGGGACCTGTTTCTCTTGGGGACTCTGTTCTCTCCGTTTTGGACAGAATCCACTCTTCCATATCCTAGCTAGAGGAAGAAAAGTTGTGGAGTGGAAACAGGGAGGCCAATTCCAGGTGCTGGAAACTTTGCACAATGAGTTTTATTCTTTGCTGTTTGGAATCCTTCTTTCTTTAAGTTGGCTCACAAATAGTTCCTCTCCCTCTGCAAGTTAGCCCTCTGGAAGAGGCTACCAAGAATTTGGGTGGGTACTTCCTCAATACATGTTAAGTCCAAGACAAGATAAGGGAAAGAGTATGATGAACCTTCTTAGAATGACATAAGTACTGTATAGTTTCTTATATAGTCTGCTTACTTTTTTGTATCTATACTTACGTACATGGATATACATATATCTATGTTGCAGTTATGTTATATTCCCAATTTTAGAATGAAAAGTTTTGCTTCCCAGGAAACCCTCAGTCCATGGAAAACTGGGAAATTGGTCACCTTGTGTAGAATTCTTCAAATGGCAAGTATTCATTAAATTTTACATATATTTATGCCCAAGATAACATGTTCTGAAAACACATCTTCTTTACTAGTTGGAATTCCAGGTTCTTTCAAGGAACCCTTTGCTCTACTATCCCAGAGAATATTCTATGATTAGTCAACCTCCTCCAAGCAAGGAAGAAGCCCAGATCTTCATTTTAAGACAAGACTCTGAAACCAGAGACTTGGGCAACAGTTACTCAGATCTGCTTCAAATGATGGTGAACCTGAAATGGCAAAGGCAGAGTCCCTCTCACAGTTCTTGTGCAAGGAGGACAATGCCCCTCTGCATTTCACTTCACTGCTGAAATAACTGTACCACTTTGCTCACCCAGCCCTTGCTCACAAGACATACATGCCCTTCTGGATCTGGGAGTTCCATCTCAGGTAGCACATTGTCCCGGCTTTTCTTTATATAATTTAAACCTTGGTGTAGCATTTAGTCAATTCAATCTTCCTTTCCCTTAGAGCAAATTTCTTCTCAGGAGCTTCATTCTCCTGCCCTATGATTCGTCCTCAGTTGGAGACACCCCAGTCCATGAGACCTGATGTGGGACAACAATCATGCCCTCCATTCCTCTGTACATCTGTAGTTGCATGGCCATGAGGGAAGGCAGACTACCCATATCCACCTTTCAGGAGCACCTGAACACCAGGAGAAAATCCATCCATGGCAGAAGGTAGGGAAACAGGAGTTAGGGAGAGGGACTTTCTTTAGGGCATTGGTGCTGCAGGCCCTAACACCCATGAAAATATCTTACTGCATGGTATTTTATAATGCATAATCATTGTCTTAATTCAGGCTGCTATGACAAATTACCATAGACTGGGCAGCTAAAATAAAGACAGTTATTTCTCACAGTTCTAGAAGTTGTAAGGTCTGAAATCAAGGTGCGGACAGATCCACTCTCAGGTAAAAATGATCTCTCCTGGCTTGCAGACCATTGCCTTTTCCTTGTTTCTTCACAAGGGAAAGTAGAGAGAAGCAGTGGAGATCTCTACTGCCTCTCCTTATAACACCACTAATCTCATAATGAGGGCTCCATTCCCCTAAGCCAATAATTACCCCCTAAAAGCCCCTCCCAAATGCCATCACACCAGAGATTAGACTTCAGGATGTGAATTTGGGGAGGAACACAAACATTCAATCTATAGCAACAATTCATAAAGGGTTCCAATGAAAGAAAGTATAAAGAGAGATGTGTAAGGGCTACCACACTGTTGAGCTAAAAGTTCATCTTGTACGAAATTTTTCTTCTATACTATCACACTATCACCAAGTTTTCTCATCTAGTTTATGCCCAAACACCACAATCTCAATTGGTTGTTTACACACACACACACACACACACACACTATGATCTTGTGGTCTTTTGATGTCTCATAATGCTAGTAAAATGATCCCTGTTATTATTATCTGTGTGTTAACAGTAGCTAAAGTCTGTTGAACAGTTTGATATGATCAAACTCTTACAAAAATCTGAAACAGTGGGTAATTGATCCCTTAAAATAGTAGTGCATTCGTAAAGGTAACATGGCTCAACTAAGGTCTCCCAACTGGCGAAGGGCTATTCCCAAATCAGAGCAAACCAGAAACTTTCCTGAAATTGGTAACCCGACCATCAGAGAAAGGAAAGACCCATGAGAGAAGGGAAAATCCCGTGGTAAACACCGAGAAGAATTCTAACAGAGTGGGGCACAGGTTCCCAAAGTCTCTGCGGCTCCTGATTCAGGGGGTGGGAAAGGAGATATTACAGCTTTTAAGGTACTCTGCTTATCTATGGCAAGTTGGTAACTAGATAATAGCTGTGCTGCAGCCCAGGGCAAAAGGGAGGATGCTAGGCTTAAAATACTTTTCAATGGGTGGGTGGGGAGGGGGACAGAGGGGAGCAAAAAGGGGATGAATGTAATACAACAACAATAAGATTTTTAAAAAATACTTTTCATAATGATGATATATGGTGCTCTGGGTAGGTAAACATTTAAAATAAGGACAGGCAGCCATAAAAGGAGAAAAGTGACATGGTCTAAAATGGCATAGACAGGAGTCTGCCAGGAGGTCTGACATGTAGGAGAGAGAGCCATGATGTAGCATGTAGGCAGTTTTGTAGGAGGGCTGATGCATCGTGGGAGAGGGCCATGCAGGCAGAGGGAGTGTAGAAGAGAAGAGAAGGTGGAGCCCTGAAGAAGGAGCCAGGGAACAGGGTTCAGCCATGATGCTTATAGAGAAGAAACAGCTGTGCATTTTGTAGTCAGGATCCTGAGCTAATTATAAGAAGCAGGCATGTTATTGCTTTCTTCATGCCAGCTCCAGCCGACTCCAGAGCCACCAAGGTCTCTGTTTTGCAGGCCCAGACTCTATCTGGACTCTTGGAACTTGGGACATATGCAGAGGATACTCTATCAGGACTTGTGCCCTTCTTTGACTTCGCCATGATCCAGTGTAACACAGCACATGCTTTTTTATATGGAGGCTGATGACAATGTACCCAGATCCTGAAGAAGAGAGCTGATAGATAAGGAATGGGGTACTATAGGACTTGGTTTTGTTTTATAGCCTTTTGGGGAGCAAGGGAAGTGCTGGGTCTGTGGGCAAGAGCAGGGCTCTGAGCTGAAGTGCTCCCAGCCCTCCCAAGGTTGAAATATTGTAAATAAAGGCCTGTTTTTCTCAATACTAATTGTTGAATCATACACCAACACATCTGGTGAATGAGCCTACTTTGCTTGGTAACAAAGACTTTTCACATTTTAACAATGAGGAATACCTTAGGGAAAGAGGAGTTTTGGAGTCATGATACCTCTCAGAAACTATTATTATATGGAAGGTAAAAGCAGATTTGTGTGAAAGTTACCCCCATCCATGTCGGAAACGAGAAGAAAGCCACAATGCAGACAAGATACAAAGATGCAATTCTGTACAGATATCCCTGGTGGCATATTTAAGGACACCTCCTTTAAAGGTAATAACAGTCTTTGCTACAGAGGGTTGGGGGGGGGGGTGTCCTTCAGAGATGCCCTTTCTCTCCTTGCAAAACAATTTGCATAACTCTCTTAGGAAAATGAATTGTATCTTCAACATATTCATCTTCCTTGGAAAGGAATTTTTGCAATCATCACTACTCAAGCAGGCCCCTTGGGGGTCTCACATTGTCTGTTTGCACCTGCATCCCCTCCTCCAAATCCTTGACAACTCCAAGGAGTGCTCACCCTGGGAAATCCAATCTTACCCACTTTGCTGCATTTCTAGGTGCATTTTAGTATCTTGAAAAGACTAACATTTAAAGCAGCTGTATTATAAGCTTGCTTCTTTATCCTTGCTTCCTCACTGATGCAGACATCAAACTGTATTAGAATTGAAAATGGAAAGGGTAGGGAGGGGCAAGGGTGGAGATAACCTGAGTAATCAATTTGCTTCCCCTTTGTCCCGAGGCTGTGTTGACATAGTTTACCTCTCTTCAGGTCCTTCCAGATGAGTTTATCTGCTGCCTCCTAAACTCCATTAATCATCTTGAAAGGCAAATGCACTCAGGACAATGTTAACACTTAACTGTCCTGAAGAGAAAACAGATACTGTGTGATTCTGAAGACAGGGTCTGGGGCTTGCTCGGGCAGCTGGGATAGACCTCAGCAAGACAGATTCCACGTGGAAGGAGAGTGGACAGCAGAGAAATAGCTTCTGTAAACTGGAATGTCAGCCTCAAGCCAAATCAAACGAAACCAAACCAAGCAAAAAGCAAATATAAACAGAAAACAAAATGGAGTGATGACAACAATCACGTAAAATACCTGGGTGCATTTTGAGACAACATTAGCCAGATTTAGCTTTGGGGTTTCAAGTAGGCAAAACGGCAGACATGCTAATTGTTGTTTTAATTTTAGCAAGTGATTGGTGTCATGCAAATAGTCCACAGAATAATAGCAAATGATTTAAGACAAAGAAGTATTATGAAGTGTATTTTTGGTCATTAAGATATCTGAAGCACTTCACTTTGATAGTATCATGCTCTCTACCTTGCCAGGCTCAGGGTCCCTCGAACAGACAACACGATGCGCTACCTGGTGTCATCAAGGCTCTGCTTCTAAATCTCTCCTGACTCCATGTTGTCTTAGGGATAAAGCCTTCTCTGAAAAACAGAATAAATTGATGCCCTTCATGCCATCTTTAGGCTGACCCTCTCATGATCTTCCTATCCTCTCTGCCTCATTTCTTTTTCTCAATAAAAGGAGATTTAATAAATTTTTCTTGTCACTTGTAGACTGACAATCCCTTGCTGTGTCCACTTGCCAGCAATCCTGAAACACACAAGGTAAGTTGTAATGTTTCTGGGACAGGAATTTGAGTAACTACTTAGCTCTGCCCTGCACCCTAGTATCATGGTGTCAGTTTATGTGATTCAAGCAGTATACATATATGCTTCCCAATAGGGCTTTGTTAAAAGAGCTATGAGGACAGTCAGAGGCAATTATATTGACATAGATTTTCATGTATCCCTCACAAAAATTCAGATCCTGGGGTATTATTGTATGTCTAGTTTCCCCATTCCCGCATAGAAATAAATGGAGAATGAAGTATTGGAAGAACTATATAAAAATAGATTAAACTCATAAAAATTGTAGTTTCTCATCTTAATATTTTTTTATTTTTAAAAATATTTTATTTATTATTTTTAGAGAATGGGGGAGGGAGAGAGGCAGAGAGGGAGAGAGAGAGGCAGAGAGGGAGAGAGAGAGAGACATTAGTATATGGTTGCCTTTCACCTGCCTCCAGCCACGGACCTGGCTGGGGACCTGGCTTGCAACCTGGTTATGTGCCCTGGCTGGAAATCAAACCCTCGACCCTTCAAGGGTTCGCAGGTCGCACCTTATCTACTATGTCACCAGCCAGGGCTTATTGTAGTCCCTCTTCTTGATCATTCAAAGGAGGACTCGGTCCAGATATTTCCTACTAGAGTTAGGGTTAGGGTAAACCGACACCTGTACAATTTTAACATTAGGCAAAACTGACTGGGATAGCAAAGATCTGGAGACACCACAGAGTCAAAGAAGTTTACATTCAGTTTACATATGTGCTTATATGCCACTTCATACTAAAAAAAAAACTGGAGGTAACATAGCACAGAGATATTAAATGAAATAAAGACTAAATAAAAACAAAAATGGACAAAGGAGCAAAAAATCACCATGACCAAGAAGAAAACAGATATGTAGGCAACAAAAACTGGTATAAACATAACAAAAGAGTTCAAGTTTCCTGCTGAGTTTTTAACATCACAAAGTATAAGCAACATAGTTCTTATTGACTAAGTAATTTAAAAAGTCTCCGAATGCCCACTCTTTCAAATTAGCAAACTGGAACCAAACATGGAATTTAGAATCTTTCTTCAGCCAAACTTTTGTTCGATGTTGAGTGGCAGACAGGTTAAGGCTGTGCTTGGTGATGAGGACTGAATAGCTGGTGCTCACAGAAGTGTCTGAATACAGATCCATAAACTCCAGATCCTGATGGAAAGGCTGAGTAATTTCCCTGCATCTTTTGCCTGCCACCTGCCATCTCCTCAATAGGAACTTTGGGGCAGGTTCCAGCACACAAAAGGGTCAATTGATTTCTCCAAGTGTTCCATTATGAAGCTTTTGCCAAGATTATTTAGCCTTGAACAATATTCCAACAGGTTGCTCAACCTGTTAAAATAGTAATTAAAGCTTTAATAATGCACCTGTGGAGGGTGTGTGGTGTCTTGACTTGTAGGAAACCCATCAGGCTGAAAGAACTACGGAATATGCCCCTCCCCCAATTAAACAACTTACTCTTCAATTTGAAATAAGTTGATAGAAACCAATTGAATTTTGGAAAAGATTAGCCAATGATAATAATTTTGCTTTTGAACTTGACTTTCTGTACTAGGGACTAGATCCAACTGTCAAGATCATATCTGATTTGTGATAATAAAACCAAATTATCAGTGTATAGAATAATTTACATGCTAATCTTTATTGCATCAGCACATACATCTTATTCATATAAAGGTGATTTCATTTAGCCAAATTATAGGCTAAAAGTAAGAAAAACTAGAAACACAATCTAGTTTAGAACTCTTAAAAGTATTCTATGATCTGTCAGATAGTTTTACTCAACACTTATTTTTATAGTAGAGTTAAGATGCAGGAATGTAGGTTCAATATGAAAAACATTATATAAGAATATACTAGTATATTATTAGTTTTCTCCATTAATGGTGTCTATTAAAAATCAAATATAGATTAAAAATCTAGAATACTTACAAATAGTAATGTCATTCTATGTAAATAATCAGTAAAATAATCAGTTGTAAAGTATTAAAAACCCAAATTAACCTGTAATTTATGTTAGCTGTTAAATAGATGTTTAGTTTGTTAGAAAGAAAACTGGCATTAGCCCTGGCTGGTAGCACAGTGGTTAAGGCACCAGCCTGTGAACCCAAAGGTCGCAGGTTCGATTCCCCAGCCAGGGCACATAACCAGGTTGCAAACCAGGTCTCCAGTCAGGTCTGTGGCTGGAGGCAGGTGAAACGCAACCATACATTGATGTCTCTCTCCCTCTCTGCCTCTCTCCCTTCCCCTCTTTCTAAAAATAATGAAATAAAATCTTTAAAAAACAAAACAAAAAAAAAACTGGCATTAAATTTTGATTAAATGCCTACTAAAATAATGGATGTATAATATTGAGATAGTGGGAGGCTGACTTTCTTTAAAGGCCAGACTTGGATTTAAGTTTATTCACACATTATTGTATCAATGCCTAGTTACTTTCTAAAAATTGACAGGGACTAGAGTCAACCAACATGAATGCAGCTCAGCAAATTATGTTTGCTCATCTTTTGAGCAGAATACGGTGTGCCCCTGCAGGTCATTGCTCACACTGCCACAGACAAAGTCACAAAAATAACCAAAAAAGGGAAGGTCACAATTTTAAAAGATCAGAGTTCCATGGAAGCAATGAGGACTGGATCAGGTAAAAGTCAAGAGAAAAACCTATTTCAAGGTGATCTGAAGTATTTATTCAGGGCTTCTGTAGTCCTTTCATAAGCAATGTACATTTTATAATGGCAGCAGACCCAGAGATAAATCAGGTGTTAGAGTTAGCAATTAAGGGCTTTAAAAGAAGGTGCTCGCTTTGGCAGCACATATACTAAAATTGGAATAATACAGAGAAGATTAGCATGGCCCCTGCACAAGGATGACATGCAAATTTGTGAAGCATTCCATATTTTTAAAAGAAAAAAAAAAAAAAAGAAGTAAAGATGGTTCCCGATTTATGAAAGTTCTATTTACAATTTTTCAGGTTTATGATAACACAAAAGCAACATACATTCAGTAGAAACCCTATTTCAAACTTGAATTTTGATCTTTCTCTGGGCTAGTGAATCTCTGCACAATACTCTCTTGTGATGCTGGGCAGCAGCAGAGTCATGATATTGTCTAGTCATATGTGTTTAATCATGTTTAAAGTTGTCTAGGTTAAGGGATTACGTTCAGTAGGTTAAGCATATGAAATTAATTTTTGACTATGATATTTTCAACTAATGATGGGTTCATCATGATGTAACACGGCATTGATGACAGGACATTGTGGACATTAGTCATTTATAGAGTTGCTAAGGGTCAAAGACAACACAATCATATATGTTATACATATAACCACATTGTAAGTCAAAGAGAATATGAACAATTAATACTTCCAAGAAGCCAAAGGAAAAGATGGACAGAAGAAATGAAAGTATGCATAAATTCAACAGGCAATTTGAATCTATGTATTTTCAGAAAGCATCAAATAAACATTCTGGGATTTTAAAATATAATGTCTACAATGAAGAATTCAATAAGTGGGCTTAATAACAGTTAAGGTATTCTTGAGTCAAGTGTTTTTCTGTGTTTAAACTGAAGTCCAAGGAGGAAAAGAATAAAGGCATGCAAAAAATGAAGAAGGCACATAGAAAATGTCAAAGGGTTTAACATATGTTTGATTGGCATCCCAGGAGGAGTAAAAGGGAAAATGGCCCATTGTTGGAAGAAATAATGGCTGAAAATTTTCAAAAACTGATGAAGGACACATGGATTTTAGAAGCTCAGTAAAACCCAAGTACAGTAAATAAAAAAAACATAATGATCAAACTGCTAAAAAAACAAAGCAAAGAGAAAAATCTTAGCATCCAAAGAGAAGAAGATAAGTATCTTTAGAAAAGCAACAATAAGGATATTAGCTGACTTCTCAATAGAAATGATGAAAGCCAGGATAGAACACATTGAGAAAACAGGAGACATGAAGTACTGAAAGAATGTAAAATAGCAAACAATTCTGTATACCCAGTGAAACTATACTTCACACTGAAAGAAAAATATTTTTCAGGAATTAAAAAATAAAACTGGAGAATGTCTTATTACCAGCTGTGTACTACACAAAATCAAAATGAGTTATTCAGACATAAGAAAAAACATTCCAGATAAAAACATGGAAATGCAAGAAAAAATAAAATACCTGGATGAATAAATATGTGGGCAAGTATAAATTAACATTGATTCTTAAAACTAAAAACAATTACAAGAGTTGGTAGATTTTAAGATAGAAATAAAACTAAAATTAATGACAAAAACAGTGCTTTGCAAAGGGAGATAATAAAATGTAAAGTTTCTAGCAATGTTGAAGAAGTAGTAAAAGTAATAGTCTACTTCAATCATAATAAGTCAAGGCTGCATATTGTAATCTCTAGGATAATCACTAAAAACAGTAAAAGAATATGTTCGTAGAAGAAAATAGAATAATAAAAGTATTTGATTAATTCAATATAATGCAAGAAATGATTTAGGGAAGAAAAGAGGGTGGGGGCAGGGCAGAAAACTGGTGAGCCAAATAGCAAACAATAAAAAGGCAAGTATAAATTCAATTATATTAGTAATTAGATTAAATACAGGCTATATTTTCCAAGTAACAACTAAAATGTCAAGTTAGCTGGATAATACAATGTGGATTCTCAGGTTGGTTGCTTTGTTTGCTTAAATACCAAGAACTAGCAGAAAAGGTGTTACTGTATCCCACCCTTAGAGGGTATAGCTTCTGTCACATGTGACATGGTTGAACTATGATTATAAAGTTGGTAAGTGGAATATATTTACTCAAGCCCAGAAAAATGATACCAATCTGAACCAGGTTTAGTAAATGTTCAGACGTTCTGAGTTGCCTGAATGAATCTAGTTTGTATTTCTTTAAATTTGAATCGAATATATGATTATGTTTTGTACACAAAGGAATTCAACATGATTCAAAAATGTTAGGTAAACTATGCTGTGTTTTGGAAAATTAAACTACAAACACATTTATTTAAAAAAAACAACAACAACAATTGGTATCTGTTCAAGCCACAACTCCATCTTACATAGGAGCCGTGTAAGGCTAATAAAAATGAAACCACTTAAGTGTTTCTCTGCTGTCCAGTTGGAAGCCTCCATAGCGAGGATAAAATCTTCGCAAGGCATCCTTTTAATTATGACTTAACACAAGAAACTGAAGGATTAAGGCTACAGGTATTGCTGGGCATTAAATTCAAAGGAAAGCTCAAGAGAAACTGAACTTTGTCATGTCTCTTCAACTGCCTCTAGGTTGCAGAATGACTAGTTTCCAAAATAAGAGGAAGTCGACCCCTTCTGAAAACGTTCGGTATCTTGATGAATATGGATCTAAGAAATTGGGAAAAAAATGAAAAGGGCATTCCCCCCATCTTCCAACAACTCCATGCTGGAGCTTCAGCAGATGTGGCGCCTTACATGGAAATGATTGCGTCAGTGAGACTGGACTATTCTGGTTACTTGGCTGCATTTTGTATCTGAGATCTGAGCATTGCCGCAAACATAAATTATTTTATCGTATGCTAATTTCTTGAATATTTCCAATCTCTGCAACATAAAACTCATATGGCTTCATCTTGATTTAGTTATTCTGAGAACACAGCAAAATCCTGCAACACCTCACAGGTATCATTTTAACACTAGTTGTCTACAGGACCAAGGGGGTATAAGTATGGTTAGTTAGGCTTACACACCCTTTAGATGAATGAATTCTGCATGAGAATGGGTCCATCATGGTTTATTCAAATGTTATTTAGTGTGTATATGCCAGGTGCTTTTACCTATGTTGTTTCTTTTAAACCTCATGTTAATGCTTTTGAGTAGATTTTGTTATTCCAGTTTTACCAAAGACATAGATAGGGTTACACTCTCTATTTAAGACCACATAGCTAGTATTAAGGACTTGAACCAGAGTTTCTGATTCCAAGTCTATTATTCTTTCTATCTGCTTGTTTGTACACAATCCTTGTATTTGGCATTATTATACCAAAAATAACATAAATTATAGTAATAATAGTCCAGAAAGTGGTACTTCTACACATCTTCCCAGGCTCTGCCAAATAATTTCATTCCATGAATAGATTCCTTGGAAATTCTTGGTAAATAAAATCTGAAATGCCAAAATGAGTTTATCATCACTGCAATGAGTTTACAAAAACAATCATAATAATGACCATGATGAAATAAAATAAGGATAGGGCTTGAATTTAGGCACTTATACAGCAAGTAACCGCTTTGGAATTTTCTTGGTTCTTTTTAAATTTCAACCACTAGAGATGGAGGGGTAGGCAGAGCAAGGTCAGGAAGCACACAAATGTGTTTTGGCCTCTGGGAGAGTGTGGGTGTTTATGATCATGTGATTTCACTACATTATGTGTGTGTGAGTGTCTGGATATTCAACAAGATCATCAGTTTAGTCTCATATTCCCAAGGGCAGATTGCGATGATGGGTAAGGCAGAAGGGCCGCTGGAAAAACAAACTAGGATTGCTAAAGGAAAGATGGCTCAAGGGTCAGCTTTTCTTGTAAAGTAGCAAGTGAATTTAGTATTTGTGAAAATTTCCAGTACTGTTTATAGTCCAGAGGGACCTAGGGTGTTCCTTCAGCATGCCTCTGCCAGGTCCTGGCCCCGGCTGGGACACAAACTGCCCTCTGACCCTATCCTGGCTCAGCACTTCACCATGTCCAGGTCTGTGCCCTCTGTCCTCATCTGCTCTGCTCAGAGATGCCTCTCCTGTGCTGCTCCTAGGGGTTCCTCCCAATTGTGCTGCCAGGAAACATAGGCACCAGGCAGAATGGGTTCAAAGAAATTGGCAAAGCAGAGGCTAGGGAAGGAGCCTATGCCTTTGGGGACAGAGTGGAGAGGGAGAGGCAGGGGCAGGAGAGATACAGTAGATAAGAGCCCTTCAAAGGTGCCACATACTCCTCCCTTTTCCCCAAGGACCCACACCGCCAACACCCACAAGGATATCGGCCTTTTCTGTGCTTTCCTAACTTCATTTAATTACATGGCTGGAAGAGTTCTCAGGGGCCACCGAATTTAACCTTATTTTATTGATGGGAGGAACTGAGACTTAGAAAAGAGAAGAAAAAGTGAAATTCCTGTGATCACACTGAATTAATCAAGGTCTGAAGATCAGGATGTGAGGCTCTAACCCTTCAATATGACAACATTTTTCTACACTATTCTGATGAGACTGAACTCTTTTACCAAGAGGATGCTTGACCCCTTCCCTTCTCACTGTCACTTCCACTCTCTGTATTCTTTATGTTACTGAGTTCTTAAGCTCCAAGTGCCACTCAGTTGTCTCCTTCATTTAGCAAACACCACTCTTGAGCACCTCTATGGAACCAGTGTGCTGACTGATGAACAGGACACAGCAGAGGACAGAGTCCTTGCTGGATGTGGAACTTACACCCACATGTGGTTGTCTCCTGACTCCATTCATTCATGCATCCATTCACTTTATGTGTATTTTCTGAAAACCACCTGTGTTTTTAATTAATTTTTTATTTTAATCTGTTTGCTTTAATTTCTCTCTCCTTACATTCAAATCTACCAACACTAAATAAGTTAAGCAGTATTTGAAGTAACAATTATACTCATTGTCATAAAGACTTTGATTTATTTGGCAAAAACCCAGCAATGACCCCAGGTCTCCTTTGCATGTTGAAGGAAAGAAAGGTACTGCATTTTCCCAGTTTTTATACCCAAACCTGCAGGGGGTACATGTTGAATTAGCTGTATGAGAAGCAAATATGAACATGTAGAAATGTCATAGGAACCCAAGACTGAGTCTGTGTGTGTGGGTGGTCTAGCTGGTCACTACCACAGCAGGTCACCAGTGACCTTTCTGCTTATGACTAGCTATACAAAAATCAGGGTGTGGTCCCTCAGATGGACAGAACTGCTAGTGAAGAATTCACAATCCCAAAGGACAAAATCCAAGGCTCACTCTGAAATGAGAACTAACAAGGTGCCATCTTCCTTTAATCAAATCCCAAGTCTTTATTCTCATTCCTAATTAAGCCTTTATTCTTATAATTCTTATAATAGCTTTATATCATTTGTCCTATTTTAACATTGATTTATTCTACTCTGTAGTTCCTATTCTTCCTGTTAGTATTACTTATTCTTGCTTTGCAGAAAACCGAAGGAATCTGCCTATGTTCTCTAAAAGGCCAGAGTGAAACCTGCTACAATTCAAAAGCAAACAAGGAAATGTATATATGCAGGTCTGTTTAGGTAGTAACTAAGAGCTTAGGCTATGGGGTCAGATAGAGCTGTATAAACCCAGTTTTAAAACAGGTTAACATTTTGAGCGTAAGTCTAAGTTTCAATCCTGACCCTCCCACTAAATAGCTGTGTTATTCTGGAGGGAAACAATGTTCATCACCCTCACCCCTGGTTTTATTTTCTCAAAAAAAAAAAAAAAAGAGGCTAATGGGTGGCTGGGATTTGCTGTTATTTTTACTCATCTGCTGTATCAGTCAAGTTTCAATCAGGAAGAGAGAGCCATTGTGAGCATTATGGGAATCGTGGGTGTTATTAGGAATCAGACCTTGTGCAAACATAGGAGGAGTTGAGGCATTGAAGGAGGTGTCAGAGGATTAGAGGACTGGTTCTAAGCAGTCAGCCTGAGTCAGTGGTGAGGATGGACAAGCCAGAGCTTGTGGGAGAATCTGAGAAACCAAGTGCACACAGCATCCAAAGTGGGACCACCTGGGGAAGCTTGAGGAGAGCACTATAAATATCGCTGTCTATGTGTCCACAGCTCAGCAGGACCAAGAGTGGTGAACACAAGCGGGACAGAGACAACAAGCTAGGCACCTCTGTATCCATCCAGGACTGTATCTGGCCATAAACTCCTTCTGAGAGGAGTGGATTCTGTCTAACTCTCACCTCTCAAATCTTCCACAAATTCCTCTTTTGGGTAACTCTAAACTGGAACAACATAGGAAAGGGGTTCTTGGAAACTTGGTGACCAGCCCTAGGCTAATTGAATAACATACCATGTATTTTGCTCCTTCTTCCATTACTGCAAATTTGCTTTGTGAACAGCCCTATTACTCTCAGTTCTCATTGTTTGAGTGGGGTTCACTCCACTATCACTCCTACCCCCTCGAAGTCCCTAGGTCTGGCATGGGACTCAGGCCTGGACAACTAAATGTCACATATTCATGGTCATTGATTGGCTCAGAAATGGACCCTAGACTCAATCATAGCTAATGAGATGCTGTTTTGGAAAACTGTCAGAACCATATGTGAATATTGTTTCTCTTTTCCATGGTGATAAGACATAAACCTAGAATTACATTTGTGGCCAACTTACCACCAAGAAGGAGTCTATCTAAGAACAAAGCTAACCCAGGGAAAGCCTGGCCTAGGGAAGAAAAGTGAGGTTGAACTCTACTTGCATCACTCAAATCACATGGACCCATAAATTAAGACATAGCTGGTTTCAAAGCTAATAAATTACATTTAAACTAGCTTTATTAGGGTTTTATCACTTGCAATTGAAAATGTCCAGATTAATATGGTAGAGTTGAAGATCAAATAAGCAAGAGCCTGTCCTATAATAAGTGCTCAATAAATATCAGCCATTATTATTACTAATTACAAAATTTCCATTTCTACTCCTCAGGTTTTGCCCCTTCTCTTTAGTGTTTGTGTAAGCATGTTAGGTAAAGTTCTGTCTGGAGACATTAAACCATATAAAATGACCTCAGAAGGCCCCTTTCTGTGTGTGCCTCCGATGTCAGCAGCCATGATCAACCAAGAAAAATAGCTGGGCTGGAGTCAGTGCTTTTATAAACACCAAACCAAACCAAAACAAAACAAAACAGAAAAAAGAGCTTATTAGGAACCTTATCTCATCTTCTAATGTTCTGAATCCAGTCACCCTTTTTTGTGGTAGTTGCTTCTTGACCCGGAAGATGCCTCTTCACGGGTCTCTGCCCCTCTCTTTTTCTCTCACTTACATTCTTTACCACGAGTATGGGGTGATGAGGTAAGCAACCCTCAAATGAGGGTTTAGATTTTTCTTTGAAAAGAGACCCAGCTTCATTGCCCTTTGGGGCGCTCTGAGTGAGGACGGGAGGGAACCCAGAGAAGCATTTGCATGTTAAAAGACTGGTTAGATGGCTTTTCCTTGAATTTTCTATTGGGTCTGGGATTAGGTATTCTGGAAAGGAATGATTTAGTAGCAATTGATCCTTAGCTCTCAATAAATACATACATATATAAATTTGAAATTGAGATACAGGGAAGAGTAAACACCTAGTTAATCAGTCAAAGCATATTTATAAAGTCTACTGGGTATATAGAATATAGTAGCTGTTCTCTATCTCCACTGGATTTGGCTAGGAAATGGGCTCAGGCTACAACATGGTCTTTAGAGAAATCATTTGTAAGGAATTCTAGACAGTAAGCACAGTTCAATAACATTAAATAAAAAGAGAAAGCTATTAAAATAGCTTCTATGTAAAATGTTGAAGATGACTTTCAGAATCTAGTCCAATGTAAAAGTGCCACTTTTTCCAAGACCATTTCTCTTTATGCATTTAGTGACATGAAGTAGTCATATTAGCACAGGAAAAAATACTGGAGACTTATAATACTCATTTATTTTGTCTTCTAGCTGAACATCAAGATTCATATTCTCTCCCTCCCTCCCTCCCTCCGTCTCACCCTCTCTCACAGTTAGAGCTAGGTCCACATTAAATTCCATCTCTGAGCAGATACCATAGACGGCATTTCTTCTATGTTTATAGTAGATGTGCAAGCCAGTGTTTCTGGAGACTCAATCCCAACTTTAAGCTGTGCTTGCCATTGGGCTGCCCAGAGACCCCACTTGTAAGAATCCATTTCCATGAGGGACTGAGAAGTCTCCAGAGAAAGGACTCATCAAAATAAATGAGCTGGAATTAAGAAGTCTGGCCAAATAACCAAGTCCTGAATTGTCAGGGGAGAAATAATTTTAAGCACAGCATAGCATCCAAGAGCAGAGCTGGCAATTCTTAGCAGGAGCATATGTGGTGCCAGCAGAGATGGCAGCATCCCCCAAAGGAACCAGCTGTTCCCAGGAGAAGCAGTGGACGTGCCTGGTGGATTTTCAGTGGGAGCTGACCAGACTTGCTCAAGATCACAGGTCCAGTGATCAGCTAGGAGCTGTAATTTTGGGGTGGCTGTGAGAATTTTGCAGTCACCATATTTGCATACCCTGAAATCTAAAGAGACATGGGTTATACATATATATATATATATATAAAATATATATATATTATTATATTTTATTATAATATAAATAATAAATTAATATAATATTATATATTATATATATATATATTTGTATTTCTACAAAGCCTATTTTATTTTCCCATGGCTATGGTAAGTAGATATCTTCAAGCCTCAGCTACAAATCACCCAATGGCTCCTCCCCTCCTTGCTTCATGACCTGAAACTTCACTGATGTCACATCTTGGGGGGCCTATGGCAACCCCTCAGCACGTCTCCTGCACAGCCCCTAAGAGCAAGAGGGTAACCCTTAAACGTGGGAAATAGGAACTAATAGATTTTTTTTTTTTAATTTTACTCCTCACCCTCCAGGGGGACAACTCTAAAATGTATTTTATAGAGCTTCTGAGACAGTCCTCAGGTCAAGTACTGAGTCACTTCCAGTGGTTACCAACCCAATGATGCACTTTGGATGGACTATCCCTCCTACCCAGATCATGTCCCCTGTCCCTCACACCTGAACCCTAGGATCACAAACCTGAATAAACCACTCACACAGCTACCTTACCTCAAACTCTGTTTTGGGGGAACCCACAATTAGAACTTGTCATTTGGAGTTAGGCATTGTTCTTATTCTACACAGCTCTTTAAAATTGGGTCTTGAAGACATATTGTCATATGTAGGCATTTCTGATGTTCCTTCCTTTTCTTATCATCTCCTTTGGACTCTACCTGACTTCCATTATTCAGAGACCTGTGACTTCTAGAGCCAGTACTGATAGTGAATTATTTCAGTTGTGTTTTAAAGAGTTCAACTTATAACATCAACTGGGAATCATGCAAATGTATTGGGAGCCAAGAGAAAAAATATTAGCTACTATGTGTCATGGAATATCAGAATTCCTGGAGTAAGAAAAAAATGTGTGCAAGTGACAAAGGAGAATTTATAAATTATAGACCCCCACCCCAACCCTAGTAATTTAGTTAGAATTGGTGGTTATTTCACCTCCCATTTCTTCTTGCAAATAAGGAATCCAAGACCAGAGCTGTAAAGAGTTCAGGCACTCAAACCCCTGACCTAGCTCATTTTTTGAGAAGATACACAAATCTGAAGATATGGACATAGCCATAGGGTTATTCATAGTATCTGTTTATCACAATGAGTTTGATAGAAATAAAAGAGTCAAGCAAAAGATACTGAGTTATTGGTTTATAGACTCTTAAGAGTTGGAAATCTAACCTCCTAATAAAGCAGGAATCTGTCAGGGGTACATCTCTAATTTAAAAAATACCCACCTTTTTCCGTGAAATAAATCTCATTAATTTTGTGCTTGTAAAACACTAGATGAACTGAGTTCATGAAATCAGGTCCTCTGGTCTCTGCCCACCTTTACATTTATTTTTTCCTGCTCTGTCCCTCCCAGTTGGTGACCCAGTCATGACACACCTGGCTCTTGGTCCTCCTCCATCACTCCTGGGTTTACTGCCTGCATTCTTTTCCTTGGCACCAGACCTCTTAGGGCTGCTATCCCAGTAACAGGCGCCACTCAGGCTGGCTCAGCTCCCAGGCCTGATTTCCTCCCTAGCCCTGGCCTTGGCTCTGGCCCTGGAGAACCAGAGAGGACAAACTTTCCATGTAGTGTCTCTGCAGGTAGCTGCAGAACCTCTATTTGAGCCACTCTGAAGGGGAGCATGCTGCTTCACAAGAGAGCTATGTGTTCTATTAGATTTCTTCATTTAAAAATGGTTGCTTTCATTGCTTGAGAATCTGCATCATGGTAGCTTTTGTGCATGAATCCTGATTCAGCCTTAGAAGGCAGTGCAGCCTTGATCATTTGGAGTGATATCAGCTGGGACGGGGAAGGGGGAAATGGTGCAGGGATTAAGAGGCATAATTGGTAGAAACATAATAGACAGGGGGATGTTAAGAATAGTATAGAAAAGGGGTAAGCCAAAGAACTTACACACTTGACCCATGGACATGAACGAAGGAGGAGGATTGCTAGAGGGAAGGCAGGTATGGGTGGTGGGGGGCAAAGGGGAAAAAATTGGGAGTACTGTAACAGTATGATCAATAAAATATACTGTAAAAAGACATTTGTTCTGAGAGTTGAAGGCACATCTCAGACATCCCTGTTCTTCACTTCTCAAAAATAATGTCTCATCTCTAAGCCCTATAAACATTCCTCACATAATAAAGTTCTAAGCCCCAACAGTCCTATTCACCCTGCTCTGTGTTCTTTCTCTGTCTCCCAAAGTGCTATATCCAGAGATGACCCTTTCCCTCCAGAGGCCTTCCGTCTAGGACAGTCACCACAAGGTTATGACTTTTGGATCACGTTGAATTTGTGGGTTAAACAAACTCATAGGTCCTAATCCCATGAACTAAATCCCAACTAGATCTCCTGCCATAAATCATTTTTGGAACAAGGTGAGCAATAAGTATAAATAAATACACAAATGAATACAAAAATAAATGTTGTAAATGTGTTCAGTGTTTTCAGCCCCATTTTGAACCAAACAGACCCCATGCTGTACACTTCACTGAGGACACTTTATATAATTGAATTATTAATATTACACTTCACAAGTCCCCACAGTGTCACTGCTAGTCTCTTCATCCCAAAGTACCCTGAAGCCTTCTTATTTTTAAAGATCTTAACTCTAACCCCAATAGGGGATCTAGGAAACAGGCAAATCAGGATCTTTCAGGCTCCTGACTATTATGGAAAGGAATGGACCTTTCTCTCAAAACAGTTTCTTGTGATAATAAAGAAAAAGTTGGTAATTCATTTGGAGCTTTAGCAAAAAGAACTGTATTTTGTTTGAAATGATGGATAGTTCCTTTTTACTTTAGTTGTTTATGAATTTGAGTGTAGTAAAGTTTAACAACAATTATGAAAAAAATGATTTATCACTCTCATTTCAAGGAATGGCTTTTTCTAACAAAATTGTGAAATAGAATTGAACAATAGCATTATGGGATATCTACCAGGAGAAAGGTACAACATTAGGCATGATGTCAATGGTTAAAAGGCTCTGTGCTTAATCTCAAGAAATGTGCATCTTTTTAGAGAGGACACATATTAGTGGTATGAGGTGCTTCAACAGCCTTGATTTGATCATAAAGAGCTATGAGAACATTTGCAGAAGGAATAAAAATTTGTAGCATTCAAATGAGTGTCAGAAAAAGGGGGAAAAAAACAACATAGAAAAGGTGACATCTAATTTGGCCCTAAAAAGACGGGTAGAATTTAAATATGGAACATTAGATTCATGTGGGATTACAATGGAGAGAAGCCTTCTGAGACCCTGCACAGTTCTTTCTCTGATCATTCCTTTTTAGCCAGCACCTCAGTGTTGCTTCATTCCATTGAGGGGTAGACTAGCAACAGAACCAGAACCAATTCTAAGGGGAGAGAGTTGTGCAGATGCTTGCCTATCTAGTCTCTGTTGTGAAATCCAAGTCACTCAAGACCAACACCTAACTCTTCATGGGGCTTGGATGCGAATTCATTCAAAAATCTTAGGAATTCACAATTTCAGTCCAAGGGAACAAAGGAGCATAGCTAGGGGAAGAAAGAGTTCTATACAAAGAAACCCCACCTGGACAAACAGCAATGACCCTTATTACTCCGTCCTGTTCTCTCAGGAGACATGTGTTCTTTCTGGCATAACTCTGATGGTCCTGGGCTTAAATGAAATTCAGGCACATGTGGGTGCAGTGTCAGTTGACTTTTATGGGGGCTTTTGTTTCTGGTTGATAGGAAAGAGGAAAATATATTAAGTATCAGATGGTGAGAGAGAAGAGATGGTGTTTTGTACCCTACCTTGTTTAATGAACTATAGCAGATGGGATTAGAGTCAAGTCCAAGGAAGCTGCCACCATAAAGGACACAGTGAATGCAGTTTATATGGAAATGTGTGACAAAGAACAGGGGAGTATGTTATTGGTTCCCTTAGGGTGATGGTTCCCTTGGCATCAACGTTGTCATTAACATGGAGTTCAACTTTGGTGGTGGCAGCATTAAGATTCCTCCAAGTGGCTTTGGAAATTAAAGATAACAGTCAGGGGAACAGAGCAGGAGAGAGAAAATATAACAGAAGCTAAGCATTCAGTGACCTAGAGTTGACAGATTGGTGAACACATGACAGAATTCCAGTGAGTATCCCAAAAAACACTTGGGGATCCAGGAGCAAAAGCAGGTCTGTGCTATTACTGATCGTGTGTCCCTTTTACAATCTCATAAAAATAAATAAGGACCTTCAATATTTTCTTTGGGCCTCAACCAATTTTCTCAAAAAATAATAAAAAAAGACCAGTCTGGAGCAATAGCAAGTTTCATGGATGGTAAAGTAATATCATGATACTGGAATGACCAGTGAGAGCCAGGATGCCTCAGTACACTGAAAACCATGAATCTTGTGATATACTTGCTAAACTCTGAATCATTTTTGCTGCAGGGATGAAGCCACAAGAATTGGCTCTAAAATTTCCCATCAAGGGAAGAGTGGTTATCCTTTTAGGTGGCAGATTGAGCCCCTCTAATGAGATTCCCTCTGATGTTGAATTTCCATTCAGGCATCCAACCATCCTGGGGTTTAGAGCCCTAGATGAGTAATGTTTCCCTCTTGGGCAAAGCCTGGATGCTCCCCTGAGCTCTCCCTCTTTCCACACGCATTCATTTGGACCTTGGTCAAAACTATCAGCCAGAATTTGAGCCACCTGAGCAGACAGTCAGATCGGTGGAGATAATCTAGAAAGATGAGGGATTAGAAATGAAGGGGATAGAAGTATCTGTAAAGTCATTGAATGGCAATTTAAATTATAGGGGAAGAATTTGTGGGTGGGGTGGGGGGCGCTGGATAAAGGGAGTTAGCTCCCTCCTCTTTAAGCAAATGCAAAGCACAGGTCCAGGAGCACATTGGAGCATTGATTAGAATGTGAGTTCTGGGAAGGACTGAAAATCCCACTGAAATAGCCACCTGCCAACCTAAAATTCAAACCCCTCTGTTTAGCATCTAGTAAAGAAGTCCAGTAAGACTGATTTCTAAGACAAAGACCTGAAATACACCACCTAAGAAAGTAAGTCAGGATCCAAGGACATCCACAAGGTTACTATGTTTATTACTCACATTATTCCTGCCTATTTAAACATTATGTTTAGATTTTAAATCCTGACAATGAACAGGGTGTGTAATAGAGCTTTTTTCTTTTTAAGGAGAACAAAAACAGAAAAGAGTCCAGCATGCTGTGTACTAGTTTGCATACAGCTAAGGCCCTCCAACAGAAATGAGCCCAAAGCAGGGAAACAATGACTGCTTCCCTGTGGCTGGAGGGAAAAGGGAGGACATAAGGTCAGGGTGGTCAGTAGGCACCTTACTGTGCCTTTGGGCAATAAAAATAATAGCCAACAGTGTCATGAATTTAGAAGACATCCCTCACTTTTTGAACCATCTTATTTAATTCTCCCAACAACCCAGTATAACAGATAAAATGATATTTAACATATGTAACAAGAGGAATGTCATAACCACCAACCAGTTGGGTAAGGCCATCCTCAACCACCACTGTGGCACACTAGTACAGACTGGCTTGACACTGGGTACCTCCATGGCTTCCTTTAATGGGTGAGGGAACTGAGCTGGCCATTTTACCCCCAAATATATATTGAAACTGGCAAGAAACCTACCTCTGAAAGATTTTGCCTAAAAGATGCAGGGAATTCTTTGTATAAGAAGAAATAGGTAATTTGGAGATTTGCTATCCCCACTGTGGGAGAAAGAATACTGGGCTTGGAGTGTAAAATCATAGAAATACTCCTAGCACTGGCACTACTAGCTACAAGACTTTGAGTAAATCATTTTACCTCTCTCATCCTCAGAAAACCTCTAGCCCATGGATTTGTCTCTCTTTAGAGCAGTTATTCTCAACTGCGCACAATTTTGTTTTCTGAGAGACATTTGGAAATTTTTGGTTGTCACATTTGCTGGTGTAGAAGATTGTGTGCTACCTACTCGCATCTCTGGGTATCCCCAGAGGTCTGATATGCCGCAAAACATCCTGCAATGTGCAGGATAGCCTCACTGCAAAGGAATGTTAGTACTGAGGTTGAGGAACCCTGTTCTAGAGGTTGCAGAGGTCATAGACACTGTGCCAAAAGTGACATTAAGGAGCAGTAGAGACTATAGCAAATTGAGGAGTAGATACACTTTCTAAAGGCACCCCACATAAAGTATCAATAAACCTATGCAGACTAAAGAGAACACATACGTGGGTCAAGTTCTACCTCCTTGTAGCCTAATTGCAGCCTTAACCAATGTTACAACTTTCTTTTTGCAGATGAGGATAAAGTGTCCTCTAGTTCCGAAGTATGTGTGTGTGTGTGTGTGTGTGTACACTTGTTCATATACATGTACTTGCAAAAACATTTATTTATTTAGTTTTTTAGTTTTACTTTTTTTTAACTTTTATTATTTTTCAGAGAGAGAAGACAGGAGAGAGGCAGAGAGGGAGAGAGACATCAATGTATGGTTGCCTTTCACTTGCCTCCAGCTACAGACCTGGCTGGAGACCTGGCTTGCAACCTGGTTATGTGCCCTGGCTGGGAATCAAACCAGCGACCTTTGGGTTCGCAGGCTGGTGCCTATCCACTTGTGCCACCAGCCAGGGCTAAAAACATTTATTTTAAAGTGTTTTCTGAAGGGAGACCCTTTATCCCTCTTAGCCTCATCTTGATTCATTCTCTTCTTCCTTTGGTCTACATTTTTCCCTCTTATTCAGGCTTTAGCAAAGAGAAAGCCCAGCCACTCCTCTCCATCCCTAAGAGGAACTTCTGATTTAAGTTTTGATCCCTCCATGCTGCTTAAAGCCCCTTGGAAGGAGGCCCCCAAGCTCACATTACTCCTTTAGCCTTTAGAGACAGATGTGCTGAAAAAGACGGGCAGCCCCACGTTTACGAGGTTCCCATGGAGTTATTTATGGTTTGTTTATCCACTCAATGTGAAGCAGTTGTGACCTATGACTTTCAGCTCCAGGGTGCACTAACAGGTTTGGGGGGAATTGGCAGTGTCAAGTTATACAACTGCGATTGCAGTGGGTGTTTCAGCTCTCCATGCCCTGGCGAAGCATCAATCCCCAGACACTCAGGCACGGTGGGATTTCTAAAAAGACACCAATGACCCCATTGGCAAAGAGTCTGGGAAGAACCCTGCAATAGGTGAGAAGCTGATGAAATTAGGAGAGTAAAGTTCTCATCAGGTCCAGAGGACGGGAGCCAGGGTGGCCAGCGTGAAGCTACAGATGTGGAACATGAGGCCTCAGCACAATTTCTGATAAAGGCACACTAATAGCTGATGGAACATCGAGGGACTTCAGGTCCACGCTGCTGGAAGGTCAGAGGTGCACCAAGGAAGTCCGTTTCTGCAATGATGTGACGTGTGGCATTTGAAACCACTTGTGCACTACAAACAATAGAACTGATGGAAGAATAGGATAGGGCACACTACCCAACACCTACCTAGTGACCAGAGCATAAACAAACACAATAATGGAAACCTCCGTGTCATTGGATGTTAAAAATGCACAATGGCTACCAAGTGGACTTGTCGGCAGCCTGTTTTATTTAGAGCAGGTGTGATGGGTGCTAGGCAGTGCTCATGACAGTGGAGCTGGAAACTGCTCAGTGCTTAAAGTTGCCAGAGGTCTCCTTCAACTTGTCATAGGCCTTTAGAGTGAGATCCTGTAGAGGAAGCCCTGAGTGAAATGAAAAAGTTTCAATTTTCTTCAAGTACAGCTGAATAGGTTCTTTTACCTGAGCTACAGTCACCAGGAAGACTTTTCTTCTTTCCACCCACTCACTGTTCCATATTATACGAACATTCCTCCATATGATGATATAAGTTAATTTGCGTTACAGACATGCAATAGTCTATAGGAGGTAAATGTATGGCCTGAGGTTCTGGAGACTAATACTTACATGCCGTAAGACATATGCAGAAGACTCTAGGGTCTCGAGTGGTTTTAACAAGAATCAAGCTTGGGTTTGACCTTGAGCCTGGTAGGAAACAGTCTGCAAGGTCTTAAGTAGTCTGGGTACTGACCAGGATGCTCAAAGGAGTACACGTGGGGTGCGGGCAGGGGATCAGAAGCTCTGAGAGATACTGGAGGAAATGGGTTATTGATAAGGACTCACTTCCCAAACACTAACTTTTAGGGACACTTCTAGAACATGAGAAGATCGGAACAATGTGGTAAGCAACAGAATAATCTAGAGATTCCACAGAAGTCTGTCTTTTTTTTGGTCATGACCAATTAAAGGAGAAGGTAGAAGAAATAACAGCTGGATATTTTTTGTACAGAACATTATTCAAATGCCTTAATTAAGTTATTGAGGAATTGTGGCTCCAGCTCTACCTCTATCAGTTCAAAGTGGAGAAATAGTTAAAAAGACTACTAGAGGAATGTCCACTAGGACCCAAAGCCCTGGCAAAATAGTACACATCTAATAACTAGTAAATAAAAGAAAGGAAAGTAAGAAACCCACCAATAATATAATAAGGACCAGCTACAATATTATTAACACTTTTGTGTAGTTTTCATGATTCATGTTTCTGGTCCGGCTTTTACTTGAACATGTGCTAGGTCATCAAATGATTCCAATATAACCTAAAAGAGATATTATTTCTCTACAAAATAGTTTATTTACTAAAAAATATTGGGTAGAATGATCATAAGATCATATGGTTTATTCTCTTCTGCCCAACTGTATCATAAAGGAATTACCAAGTTTAACAAAACCAAGAGACTGAAGACAAACAGGAATCCATGAGCATTTCACATAACTTATTGGATTTAAGGGCTTAACCACCCGGCAGAAGTATGCAAGTCAAAAAGTAAAAATTATGAGGTCTCTCTGGGAATTGCCCAACCGTTGTTAATATAACCCGAACACTTTGCCCGACATCAATGTAACCTGTCAGCCAAGAAGAGTGGACTGGAATGTGCATGTGTAAACAATGACCACTTCACTGTACTAGTCAGTGGGGGTGGTAGATGCTGTTGAGTGAGCATGTGTACTGTGTGACCACCACATTGAAAATGACTGAGCAAGTAGAGCAACTAATATTCATCAAATTTTGCCTTAAACTTGACCATTCCTCCATGGAAACTGTTCAGATTCAGAAGGACCTGGCTATGGGCAACTGGTGATTGGCAGCTTCATCAGGACAACACACATGCTCACGGATCATGTCTCATGCTGAAACACTTTATAAACACTGAAACACTTTTATATACACTGAAACAATTTATAAAAGTTATTCATAGCTAATATCTCTAATTTTAAACATGAATGAATAAATGAATGAAATTTTTAGACTTGCGATATCCTTCAGTGACACCCCCAAGAACTCAGGAATTCAACACCTCTGTATGTCAGCAGGTGTTCTGTAGCGACAAAAATGAATATTTAGACTCCTGTTCTCTGTTGTTTACCAGGGGGTGGATACAGGCTTTGTGGAGCCTTCAGGCCCTCTAGATAAAATAAGTACAAAATCACAAAGAGGCAATGGCTGGGTAACCTCCCAGGGTCTTGAAAGACGTAGATGTTAGTGAGAGGACCTGCAGCTTAAGTTCATCAGCTTCTTGGTAAATCTATCCCTGCAGTTTAGAATATTTTTCCAGGTAGTAGGGGGCTTGAAAAAAAATAGCCTAGGTCCAGACCCTCTCTTCTCCACTGTCTACCAACTCATGACATTACATGAATATGGCTTCAACCCCACTCAACTCCTAAGACAGAGCCACCTTCTACTGCCAGGGGCATAGCTCAAGATGCTGGTGGGTAGGTTTGGAGAGGGGAGGACGTGTTTCTACTTCTTCCATTCATCTATCTGTCTCCTAAAAACACTGACACTGCACTCTCTATGAGTTATGCATGTGTTGTGTTGTAGAAATACAAAGACAAATGGATACATCGATGTATTTGTTTTCTACAGCACAGTAACAAATTACCACAAGTCTAGTAGCTTAAAATGGCACACATTTATTATGTCACAGCTTCTGGGACATAAATTCCAACACAGTTTAGCTGTGTCCGCTGCTTAGGCTATCCCAGGCCATAAGGAAAGGATTGGCCTCGTTGCTTTCTCATCCAAAGACTGGACTAGCGAAGAATCCACAGGAAGCTCATTCAGGTTGTTGGAAGCATTCATATCCTCTGTATGAGTAAGAATTCCAGCTCTTTACTGGCTCTTGGCCCTCAGATTCCAAAGGCTACACACAGTTCCCTACCATATGTTACTCGCTCCGTAGGCAGTTTATCCATGGTTCTTTGCTTCCTCAAGGACAGAAGAAGAATTTCTTTCTGTAGTTTTCTAAGACAGTGTTATTTAATGAAACATAATCAAGGGAGCGACATTCCAGAGCCTTTACCTTACAGCATAACCTCATTATGGGAGTGACATCCACTCACCTTTGCTACATTTTGTTGGTTAGAAACAAGTCCCTGGTGCTACCTACACTCAAGGGGATTATCCAGGGTATAGACCATTAGGAAGTGCCCTCCACCATCCACTTTGACACCTGAAGGAGACCTCATTTCAGTGATTTGTTTCAGAGCACTGGAGCCCCACTCTTATTCTAAATATTTGGAAAATTCTTCTGTCTAGTTATATTATATTAAATCTAATACGTGGGATTTAATCAGAGAAAAAAAATTGTTCCTGATTAGTAAAAGAACATTTACTCACTTTGAAGAGAAACCAAAGTATGCAATGTTCCCACTTAGAAGAAGTTAGTTCTTTTAAATTTAACTGTCAGAAATATGGCTTATACTATGTAATATATGTAGATATGTAGATGCAGTCAAAAGAGTATTTAAATGTTGCTGCCGAATGATAAAATGAACTCAATATTTACATTACAATTTAAGGGCTTGACCATTCCCAACTCCACTCAACTTGTGCATATCCTATCCCATGCCCCTACCTACCAGAGGTAACCATTCTCTTAAATTCAGTTGTTATAATTTCCTTGACATCTTGATAATTTTATCACACATATATTAACCAAAATTATAAAGGTACAAACTTTGGCTAAATACTAAACTTTATAACAATGGAAAGATATATCACAAAGTGGTTAGCCTTTTTGTCTCCTATTTCAGAAAATTTTCCCTATCTCAAGGATAGAGAAATAGAGATATTTTCCTTTACATTTTTTTAAACTGAAAACAAGGGATCTAAATGAATGAGAGCCTGCTATCATGAAGTGGTAATAGTTTTTATCTTTAGTGATTTATATATTTAGTATAATTTCCATTAAAAAAGTACTAAATGATTCTTTAGAAACTTGGTGTATTTATGTTAAAATTTACACATAAGAATGAAGAGCTATGAATAGTCAGAACACTCCCAAAATAAAAACAGTCATGCAGTAAATTAAACTTACTCTACAACACACATATATACTTATATACTGAAATAATGATATGCATCCATACTCACATATATACTGTAATATAAGCATATATGTATATAATATACATGTATAGTCTTATATGTATATACGTACTATTTATATCTAACTATGCACTTATATAAGTATATATCATATATATATATAATTATATACTTTAAATAATATACTTGTAAAATTATATATTTACATAACATACCTAAATATATATATATGCTGAAGTGCATATAAGGTTGACACATATATTAATATATTTCTAAATCTATTAAATATATGTTGGATTTCATCAGATGCTTTTTGACATCTATTGGGATGATTATATATTTTTCCCATGTAAACTATTTTTGTAAGTTTCTAATATGAAGCCAGTGTTGTTTTGTGAAGTAACTTAATTTTATAATATTGTATCAAAGTTTTATATATTATCTAACTTATTTTGTTAATGTTTGGCTAACCAATTTTACATCTATGTTTGCAGGTGAGATTGGCCTATAATTTTTCTTTTACTTCCTGTCTTTGTCTGGTTTTAGGGTCAAGGTTATATTGACCTATAGGATGGATTGAAGAGAATTTTCTCTGTTTCTATTTTCTAAAATGGTTTTCATATTATTGGAATGATAATTTTGATTGTTTTGTAAAACTAGGACTGACATTCAGTAAGCACACATATGTACCTGCATCTACAGTTTATGACTGACATAGAACATGATTATTTAGATTACATCCTACTCATTGTTAATGATTTTAAATTATGTCTTGCAAAACTGGCTTGTAAAATAATGTTTCCTTCACTGTATTATTGATTACAAATTGAATTTTATTAATTGTTATAAAGATCCCCAGGCTATTTCTTTATTGAGTAGGTTATTTTTGAGGAATTTGTTCATCTAAGTTTCTGAAATTATTGTCACTAGCTTTTTAATGTTTTTTCTTATTTCTATACCTCTGCCATGTCTATAATTATGTTCCTCTTTGTCATTTCCAATATTTTTATGTCATCTTTTTTCTCAATCTTGTCAGAAGTTGTTTCTCTGAAAACATTAATAAAAGTTTCATTTTCTTCATCTATTTCACTCATTTTCTATTTTATTAATTTCTTTTTTATTTATATTATTTTATTCTAGTTCCAAAGATTTATTCTGTTTTCCTTTTTAATGACTTAATTTCTATTTTTAGCTCATTACTTTCCAGTTACTAAAAAGTAGCTATTCATCTTCTTTTCTAGTATAATTATACTGGGTTGTAACTCTCCTTCTTGGTACTAATTTCACTAGATTCTAAAGGTTGTATATGCAGTGTTTTCATTCTTATTAGTTGATTTCCCATACACTGAACATTTTATTTTGGAATTTTATTTTTTATATTTACATTCTATTTGTATTTTTTTCAAATCTGCCTGGTCATCTTTATTACCTCTTGTTTGCTTATTTTTCTTGAGATGTCCAGTAAAGTAAACTGGATTTTTGCATGTGGTATGAAGGGTGTATATTGGCTCTAAAATGGGACTGAGTCATATCTTCTTTTCTCTAAATATTGTAGATGCTTTGTGATTAATTTTCACCATCCCATAGTTTTCACATTCCCAAACATAAAGTAAGGCATTAGTCTCTGTGAATTATTATAGCCTAATAATAATCTCTTCATAAAAATAAAATTTTGGAGTTCATCCCATCCATCTTCTTCCTTGATACAGAGTAAGTCTTCTTGGTCAATAGTTACCAGGCAAGTGGAATAGTCTCCAGATGTCATTTAGCTACAGAATTATTCATTAATTTGCTTATACTTGCCCTTGAGGAAGCCTGAACCCAAAGACAGATTGATGGTGCCTGCTCTTCACCCCAACCAATTAGGCACAATTCACATTACTGCTCCATACTACAGCTCAGATCTTATCCAGAAGCCCAAGGAAAATGTCACTCAGCCCTATTCTGTGACAGGACTATGGCCCCAGGGATTGAACTGAAAAGTGATTATTTCCAACTGAAAAAGTTTTTCTCCCCAATTGCCACCATGTTGTTGTCCCTGTTACTAAGCCAATCTCTCTAACTGAACTCACTGACAATCACAATAAAGGAATGTGAGTGTGTTGCTGGTGATGGACATGGGAGAAGAAAGTTTTTTCTCCATCACCTATGTTTCTCCTCAACTTTTTAAGGAAGTACTGAAGTTACTCTCCCCTGAATACAGCCCCACTTTCTACAGATGACTCTTCCTTACTGTGTTGGGCCCAGAAGGAATGAGAACAAGTACAGACAGTGACATCCGTAGATGATCACTGAGTCCCTCTTGATCAGTCCTTACTTTCCACCTAGTGGGCAGTCTCCACACCTTTTACCTTTATCTCTGATCCCACACAGCAGCTGTTCAAGGGCTTGCTAGGAACAAGAACATTTTCATGTGTCATATCATTTAATGCTTACAACATTCCTATGAAATAGATACTAAGAATTTTTTCATCTTACAACGAAGCTCTTCAGGCCTAAAATGGTTAAATTACTTGCCCAGGGTCACATAGCTAGAAAGGTGCAGGGCCAGAGTAAAGACAGCTGTTTCCTTGTTTTAGATTACTTATCTTTACAGCAACTTAATGGGCAGGTGTCCTTCTTATTGTATCACGAGGAAACTAAAGCACAGAGAGGTTAGGTAACTGTGCAACACACAGTTTGTACGTGGCAGGTCACAGAACGACAGAGTGGAGAAATGGCACTTTTTATCCCATGCTATGCTGTTCAAATTTTTCACCCACCAATAAGCTAATGTGGTAAGTGTGGTGATGAATTGCACTTCATTTTTTATCCTTTATGACCGTCTAATGCTAATACATTTCTGCCACTGCCTAGCCCCCACCTGAAACTAATACTTATATTAATATATAATTTAAGAGAATAATGTTAGTATAGAGTAAGAATAAATAAATAAATAGTGGTTTGGACTAGAAATAAAGTGGAAAGATGAATGAAGATATTTATTAGTGTTGAAACACAGGACAACCTTTTAAAATTTATTTTTATTATTGTTGTAATACAATTGTTTCTTTTTCCCCCCATTGCTCTCCCCTGCCCCCCCCCCATCCCTTCTCCCACAGTCAATCCCACCTCATTGTCCATGTCCATGGATCTTTCACATGGGTTCCTCCACTAAACCCTCACCCTACTTCCTCCTCCCCACTAGTCACCATCATTCTTCTCCTTTTTTATCCCATGTTCCTGATTTCATTCTGCTCATCTATTAGTCTCCTGTATTAAGTGAAATCATATG
Source organism: Noctilio leporinus (assembly GCA_004026585.1). Classification (NCBI taxonomy): domain Eukaryota; kingdom Metazoa; phylum Chordata; class Mammalia; order Chiroptera; family Noctilionidae; genus Noctilio; species Noctilio leporinus. The sequence continues at coordinate 24,852 of PVIW01001431.1, read as the reverse complement.
GTATTTGTCTTTTGCTGCCCAACTTAATTCACTAAGCATGATATTCTCCAGATCCATCCATGCTATTGCAAATGGTAGAAGTTTCTTCTTTCTTCTGCTATATAGAATTCCATTGTGTAAATGTACCACAGTTTTTTTGATCCATTTATCCACTGATGGGCATTTAGGCTGCTTCCAGCACTTAGCTATTGTAAATAGTGCTGCTATGAACATAGGGGTACATAGGTTCTTCTGAATTAGTGTTTCAGGATTCTTTGGGTATAATCCTAGCAGTGGAATTGCTGGGTCATAAGGCAGTTGTATTTTTAGTTTTTTGAGGAAGTTCCATACTGTTTTCCATAGTAGCTGCACCAGTCTGCATTCCCACCAGCAGTGTACTAGCATTCTCTTTTCTCCACATCCTCGCCAGCATTTGTTGTTTGTTGATTTGTTGATGATGGCCATTCTGACAATCGTGAGGTGGTATCTCATTATGGTTTTAATTTGCATCTCTCTGATGGCTAGTGATGTTCAGCATTCTTTCACATGCCTATGGGCCCTTTGTATGTCCTTCTTGTAGAAGTATCTGTTCAGGTCCTTTGCCCATTTTTTTTTTTTTTATTGGGCTGTCTGTCTCCCTTGTGTTGAGTCATATAAGTTCATTATATATTTTGGAGATCAAAACCTTATCAGAGGTGTTATTGGCAAATATGTTTTCCCATATGATTGGTTCCCTTTTAATTTTGCTGATGTTTTCTTTAGCTGAGCAGAAGCTTTTCAGTTTGATATAGTCCCATTTGTTTATTTGCTCTTTTATTTCCCTTGTCTTGGGTGAGATATTGGTGAAAATATTGCTACATGGGATATCTGCTATTTTTCTGCCTATGTTCCTCTAGGACTTTTATGGTGGCATGGGTTATGTTCAAGTTTTTTATCCATCTTGAGCTTATTCTGGTGTATGGTGTGAGTGGTCTAATTTCATTTTTTTCCATGTTCCTGTACAATTTTTCCAACACCACTTGTCGAAGAGGCTATTTGCACTCCATCTTATGTTCCTTTCCCCTTTGTCAAACATTAGTTGCCCATACAGCAGGATAACCTTCTTTTAATGTATAGTTGTGACTTGCTTTGCCTTCCTTTATTTATTGAAGAGGAAAGTATCCATTCTCTATTAGTTAGGGCAGAGTTTCTCCACTCTAGCACCATTAACATTTTGGACCAGATAATTCTTTGTCCAGGGATGTCCTCTACTTTGTAGAATGTTGAGCAGTGCCTTTGGATTCTACCTACTAGATGCCAACAACATTCTATCCACCCCAAGTTTGACATTAAAAAATATCTGCAGTCATTACCAAAGTCCCCTGGGAACAGCATCACTGATCTAAGAGATCTCAGAGAGCAAATGTAAACTAATTCTTCTGCCTCTAAAATTAGATACTCACATTCACTGAGTTGGTTAGTCTGAGCAAGAGAACCCAGGAAATGTCATTAATTGGAGTGAGAAATTATTCTGAACCAGAGATGAGTCAGGGCTTAGTTTACCCATGGCTTCCCCTTAGAAAAAAGACATGATGGAACTGAGGGGATAGCCAGAGACCACTGGTGTGTGGAACTACTCAATTTTAGAGAACTGAGTGTGTTGAACAAATGCTTAGTAACACAGGGGGAAAATGACACCTCTCATTTACTGGAATATCATATTCAATCTTCAAAGTAATCCACTAAAGATGGTATAATTTATCATTTCTGATTTACACATTAAGAAAAAGTGCCAAAGACATAGAAAGACTTGCCCAAGATCAGAAGATGAGAAACTGGAACAAAAAGCAGAGCTGTCTAACTCAAATGACTCTTTTCAATGCACCCTAGAATTATAGTGAGAATCTTCCAGAAGTAACATGGGATTGTGAATATTAAACTGTCCTTTTATTTCTTTACCCATTAAGCAAAATATATATACATAATATACACACCTACTCTGTGCAGCTACTATATTATCCACCAAGGATACAGATATAAATAAAATCAAATCCCAGCCATACAGAGATCAGATTAGTAAGGGGAAAAGATTTTTAAAATTACAACGCAACATGCTAACCTTAGTGAAGAAGCTATAGAGCAGATGCAGAGAGTGCTATGAGTACATGCAAGAGAGGAACCTAATGCAGCCTTGCAATATGATGGGGAAGGTTCTCAGAGAAGACTTCATGGAAGAAACGATATGTATGCTGAGTGCAAGGACATCATCAGAAGTTGAGATTTGTCCTAGGAAGTGGCAGAAGTCTCACAATTTACCACTCTAAATGATCTGCTACAAGTTACATTTTGGATCCAAAAATTGCACTAAAATTTCTCATTATAGGAATGACAGGGTGCGTTGGGGTGTCATTTTCTCAGAGCGTAAGGAGGACAGGTTGCCATTTGTGTTAGTCAAGATTCTCCAGAGAAGTAGAACCACAGAGAATGGAGAGAGAATTTTTTTAATTGCTCACATAATTATGATGGTGAGCAAATGTAAGATCTCGAAACCTTTGGATGGAGATGGCAGGCTGGAAATTAGGTAAAAGCTGCTCTTTTGAACTTGAGTCTGAAGTCCACAAGACAGGTCAGTAGGCAGGGACATTTCAGGCCAAGTTTCTTCTCTCCAGTCTTAAGAACTGCTTTCCATTTAGAAAACCTCAATCTTTGCTCTTAAGACTTTCAACTAACTGGATGAGGTCCATCCACATGATGGAGAATAATCTGCTTTACTCAAAGTCTGTTGATGTATACTGTTAATCACATCCATCCACATCCAAACTGGTGTTTGACCAACCAATTAGGCACCACAGCCCAGAGAAGTTTACACATTAAATTAACCATCTTGCCACTGTGATGTATTTAGCATTCCCAGCAAGGATTGTAATGTCTCACTTGAAGACCTGTTGGAGTTGGGAAGTGAGAATCTCTGCAGCCAAGTGTGCGGCAGGTCTCAGATCCTCTGGGGAAGCTGTGGCCTGGGGATGGGGAAGGAAACGTGCTAGCTGAAATCAGTTGAATATGTTTGTGCTCTCCTAGAATCATAAATCTTGAGAAGCCCTAGCTCTAAAGCAGGTCCCTGAAAGAGATCAAAGGATTCTCAAATTCTGATAATTCAACAGTCATTTTAGATGTACAAAAGAGTATTCTTTGTAATAAATACTAAGCTGAATTATTTCACAAGTGAAATAGTGATGTTTTTAGTTTGAAGAATCATTCCTATGTTTCTAATGTCCCATGCTGAAATGTCTTGGCTTGAGCTGTGTATGCACATGAGCACGTGCCTATATATTCCTGTTTCTTCTTAACTGACAAAGGGGTGAAATGACTCCATTTAACACATGAGTGAATGAATTCCTGAGCATGCACATATGGTAAAAGCTATCATATCTCAGTTACTGGCACAATGAGGAGCATTTCCTTCCACCAACATACATTGCTGATATTATCAAGACTGTTATTTTCACTCTCGAATGGTGAACTTGTTCAGAAAAGAAGCTCCCATGTAGAAGTCTGTAAGATTATCTCCTGGAGTTCACTGTCATTTTTTGAGCTCTCCGTTTAAAAAATGTGTTTATAAGGAACATATCAGAGTCCTAGCCAACAGTCTTTAATTTAGTAGCCAGTTAAACTCTTTTTGCAGAATCCATACACTTTGAAAGGGAACATATACAAAGAAATCCCTGACAAAATGTAATCAAATGAATCAGTCAGTAAGAAAAAAAAAATCTTCCCCCAAACTTCAACCCAACTGAAAAAAAGAGGGTGTCCGAAGACCATGAGAAATGGCAGGCGCCTCTGAAATAAGTCTGATTACAAAAGCAAGAATTTCACTCTGGTTCTGTAAAATGATGGGGGTGAGGGGACTGGGAAGAACATGATAAATTATTCAGGTTTAAGAGGTAGTGATAAAAATGTAAATGTAACTCTGCTGCTGAATCTTTGCACCCTCTGAATAAATGCCAACTAGAAGCTGAATCAGCATCTTGCCTCTGATGAAAACCAGTTGAAAGCACAAAGACAGGAAGAAGAAAACCTCTAAAGCTCTTTGGAAATGGCAGATACATTGATCAAGCGGAACTGCAACCCAAAGATGAAACAGTTTGACAGAAGGATCGCCTGATTGTTACCACAAGCCAAAGCATCCTTCCAGCTCTCTTGAAATGGAAACAACTTGTAATCAAAGAATTAGGTCTTACATAAGCTCAAAAGTGATTATTACTTCATTAATTAGGGTTATGGACACTCTTTTCATTGTGAGCACATTTAATCTTTTCCCAAGAGCGGTGCATTAGCCTCATTTCATCTTTAATCAGTATATTCCTTTCTAAACATGCTCTCTGCATGAATTCCAACTGTCGGCCAATATCTCTCTATGCCAAGCTGATGGGCAACATTAGCCCTGTGTTTGGCCTATCTATAGTTCAGAAAGCAACATGTAACACAACCTTTCTATATTGTAATAAAATAAAAACTATTTTTTAACATCTATTTTCAAACAGATCAAGAGATGCAGCATAAATGTGAGTGAACTTACTTTCCTCGTGGAGCTCAGTGATTAAAAGCATGGGTTTGGAATCCAGGCTCTCTGGGTTCAAAGACAGGCCCGCTACTCAAAAGAAGCCAGCTGCTCCATTTCCCTCAGCCTTTCTTATCTATAACACAGAGATAATTACAGGGTTTGCTTCGAAGATTAAATAAGTTAAAACATGTAAAGGGCTTAGGACATGTCTGGCACATAGTAAGTGCTCAATAAATGTTAGTTCTTATTAATATTGTGCTTACATTAAACAGATGCCACCCACTTAGGGGTTAGACAAATGGTTGCGTGCTTAAAATAAAAATCCTCAAGTAGTCCACCAAGCCACTGGTGTGCATCTGTTTAACTCAACCTTGTCCATTTATATGCACAGATAGAATTACATGGATAGTGGCTGATGTCCATGTTCTCTCACCATTTGGCTCTATGCCCTTAGAAAAAATTTTAATGTCATGGTGTAACGATAATTATAGAATTTTATCAATATCAGGTAATAGAGCTAATTAGTGAGTCCATTTACAAATATCCACTGGGAAGTGCCCTTGTGACCAGAGCTATGCCAATCATGATAGAGCACAAAGAGCCAGAAGATACCATAATACCTCTTCAACATTGACATTGATTTAGGAAGAAAAAAGTTTATCCTGAACTACAAAAAGATTAAGCTAATATGTGAATTATGTAATTCCAGACCGTTACCTGGTAAGACAACATATTATAATGTGCTATTTATGGATTTAAAACTTTTTGCCAAGGAGAATGAGAGGGATGAAACTGGAGCAGGGGCCCGCACATTGACTAGAGTGGATGCACTCACACAAACTCACTCTGTCCTCCCACGATCAGGTGAAATGTCCTGGGACTGACAACCCTGCACATCCTTTTGTATCATGGAACTATTTCACCAGACCGCTGTGTGGCCAGGGGGTATAAGTCGTGGAGGTGGAGATGGGGACAAAACTTTGTCAATGGCAAAAAGACATAATGTAGAGATGTTGACAGTTTCTTACCCACTTCATCTTTGCTTGTGGTTCAAGGGAGTTTTCTCAGCCATTAGCAGGGACACTGTCAGGACCGGAGAGGGCTAGCGCTGCCTTGACTGTCCCCACATTTTCATCAACCCCAAATCACCCTGAGAACATCCCAAAGACCTGCAATATGCTAACTCATTATTCTCCTTGCTGGCCTCCTCTCCTCCCTGGTTACCACCAGAGCCAGCAGAACAAGGTAAACGGCACCTGTAATCTATGACAATCAGCATCATTCAGGAGTGGAGGTGAACTGTTTACACACAGGTAGGTCCTGGTTTCCCTAAGGTTTTGTTTCTGGCCTTGTCCTCCAAGTGCAAATCAGAGACATAGCACAAGTCTGGCTTGCAGCCCATTGTGTCTGTTGGTCTAGAGGAAGGATCTGATTCAGGCCTGGGCATGCTAGGGTTTTTTTTAAAAAGCCAATTTATTGGTAAGTCAGTGACATAAAAAATTCAGGGAAGTTCATAGAATATTTCCCTCCCTGCCACTCCTCAGTAGTACCCTCCACTCTCAGTCCAACAGCTTGTCCTCTCTGCCTGGACATTTCTGCCTTGAAAGGACAATCTTCCCAGGCTGATTTGTGAGCTATAGTTTTTAGTCACAGTGAATGATGGCTGGATTTGCTTTATCTGTGTGAGTTTCTTATCTAAGTGACCTCACCTTTGAATGAATTGGGTCATAAACTGTGTTGATTCCTTTTTCTGGTGCTGCAAACCTATCTTGAGCCCAATACATGATGCTAGATGCTGGGTGAGAACTTAAAACATGTCACATAGGTAGTTCCTGCTCTCATGCGGGTAAGACTTTAGTATTACTATGGCATTAGTAAGAAATGGAGGCAAGAATATCAATTCTAACATGAGACAGGTGAATGACACAGGAGCCAATTTGGAAAGTATTAACAGCATAAAGAAGCTCTGCAGGAGAGCTGGGGGTATTTGCAGGCTAGTGAGCAGGTCAACCTCGCAGAAGTGTGTGGAGGTCATAGGTCACCTGGAGGCACTCACTTAGGTTTAGCAGAAAATTGCAGAGAACAACTGCCTACTGTCCCTCTCTTAGGGGTTCAGAACTTGCCCTCTCTTATCTTGTTCAATTAGGGGCCCACCTCATTTTAGTTCACCAAAACTCAAAATGCATACTAAATAAAGCCCAAAAGGGTAGCCTCAGTGCTGGTGGTTTTTAAAAGTCAGAGAATCATTAGCCCTGACTGGTGGCACAGTGGATAAGGTGCTGGCCTGCGAACCCAAAGTTTGCTGGTTCAATCCCAGCCAGGCAACATAACTAGGTTGCAAGCCAGATCTCCAGCCAGGTCCATAACTGGAGGCAGGTGAAAGGCAATCATACATTGATGTTTCTCCCCCTCTCTTCCTCTTTCCTTTCCCCTCTCTCTGAAAAATAATAATAAATAAAATCTTTTAAGAAAATCAGAGAGTCATCACTTGGAAGGGGAGAAACATATGCTATTTGCTCTCTACCTATCAGCACCTGCAAAGTCATATATGAAAGTCACTGAGCAAGTGAGTTTCACAAGGGGCAGCATGTATAATTCTTCCTACCTTCCTAATATTCAAAACTGAAAAATGGCCCTGGCTGGTGTGATTTAGTGGATTGGTGCCGACATACAAACCTAGAGATCGCTGGTTCGATTCCCCATTCAGAGCATATAACCAGATTGCAAGCCAAGTCTCCTGCCAGGTCCTTAGCTAGAGGCAGGTGAAAGGCAACCATACATTGATGCTTTTCTCCTTCCTTTTTTCCTTCTCTTCTCTCTGAAAATAATGAATAAAATCTTTTGAAAAACTGAAAAGTTATGTAGTGATTAAAAGGAGCACAAAAACTTTAAACACAAGCCAAATAATTGTAGGAATTCTGTGAAAGGGACCCAGCGCTTAGTAGGAAGCTGGCTCAACTCGTGTTTCTGAATTCAAGTCATGCTGTGCTCCAGAAAACTATTTCTATTCCATAGCACCTATGGCAGAAATGAAGAGGAAGAGAAAAGCAGGAAAGGAAAGAGGTGAACAGGCACTGGGAATGGAGTGTGGAAGCAAGGAAGAATGTGTGAAGAGATTTCTCTTATAACACCGGGGCCAGAATTTGGAGAATATTGAACCAAAATAACTCAAAAATCTAGTATTATGAATATCTCAGGCGAGTTCTACAGGCTTGGGACAAAAGCATAAGCATTATCATTTTGATCATGGATTTTGTAAGAGGCCAGATTGAACTACCAACCTGTTTTGGGTGAAGGGGTTAAAGGTCAGCTTTAGGATGAGTGTGTATCACCACTGAATATTCAGTGATCTCTGAATACTGAGATGTAGGCATCTTCAGTAGGGCCCTGGGGGGTGAAAACTGGCATCTGTGCCCAGCACCCAGCATTATAGCAAAGAGCTGGTAACCATATCAAGTAAAAATAGAAAAGATCTGGAAGGATTGTATATCCTTACCACCAACTAGCTGTGTGACCTTTCCCTCTGTAATAAAAACCAAACCCGTCAGATTAAAACTACCAGCCCATTGAATGAGATAATTTATATGACAGTGCCTTGAAGTAAATAAAAATCACTGTGTCCTAGTAAGGTATCATTATGCAAATCAAGGTTTAATGCAAGGTTCCTGATAGCAGTGGTCTGGATGGACTCCAGGGTCTCCGTCATCTTAAAAACACTGCTCTCTTGCATGTGAATATATTAGGGTATGTGGACGCTGAGAATATATCTTTCAGACCCTTTAATATCTAGGCAACTACTGTGTGGTCAGTGGAAATTAGAAGTAGATGAGAGGGTAAAAAGAAAAGATTTTAAACTCTGCTTTATGGGTTTCATTGGAATGAGAGAAGTGGCTAGGTTGTAAGTTCTGTGACTGATAATTCATGTGTTTCTCCGAAAGTTTAACAGAGTACATAGGCACATAGAAGCTGTTTGAGCAGTGTTCAACCTATGGCCGCATGGTATGCATCATGTGTGTGGGCATCATTGTTGTTGTTATAACAATCCTGCCCCCCAGCACAGCCCTGGTCTAAAACAACAAAGATGATTTCTCACTCATACAACACATCTCTGTGGTGTGGCTGTAGTTCTGTGCCATGTCCATCTCATGACAGAATTCAGCCCAAAGGAGCAAGGACCTTCTGAAGCATTGCTGGTCGTGATGGCAGAGGGAAAGGGTTCTCAATGATTCATGCCAGATCTTAAATACTTTCTCATGGAAGTGACACATCACTTATTCTCACAACTCTACTCATATGTAACCACCCCAAACAGGACCATTCACAGAGAAGGCAGAGAGCCAGAAATATCTGGTGAATTGTACTACTAATAATTACATCATTGCATTTGAATAAATTGAGCCAGTCTACTTGAGTAAAGGTGTGTTGATGCCCAGAAGACCATGGCTGAGCCTGCATTAACATTTCTCAGAGCCAAGTATCAATATTGGTAAGAACAGAGGCCACAGGCAGACTTCTTAAGTGTAGGGGTATGCAAGAGTTACAGTGCCATCATTGATGTCATCTTGGCACTTGGCTCAATATGGAATGACCCTCCTGTCACATGCCTCCCTGCTTAGGATGAAACATGTAATTAAAAACTTCGATAAGTGTCATTTTTGCCATTTGCCTGACAGGCAAACTGATTGCTACATTTATATCAATCCAATAGAAATGATGGATAAAATTCTCCCAAGCCAGATTGACTCCATGGACAAGTGAAGATGGTGAATGATTTTTAAACTGCTCCTGAATAGCTCCACTTGTTGGAAAACTAACAATACTAAGTGTTTGATGAATTTTCTGGAATCCAACAAGTGGTAGATACATGCATACTACCTGTGGATACTGTGATAACACGTATTCCTCAGGGTTGTTGTTCCATGCAGCTGATGTGGGACTTCCTGCTGCTGACCAAGCTCTCTGAATAGCCCTGAGCATTTCCAGGGTGCCTTTCACAAGGATTCAGTCTGCAAATTACTGGAGACTTCATCACTCCTCCTTTGGGAGGCCACACTACTGCCCCTGGCAAATGCTACTTCCAAAGTTCTGGCCTTACTCTTCCTCTGGGCACTGCTGCTCCTCCAATGCTGCCATCCACCTGTACATGTCATCTGTCTGTCCTGCTGGTCCATGGGGCTTGAGGTCTTACCCACGATGCTCTGACTCTGACAGAGATTTTCCTGGATGCCACTGCTCCTTGGCCACCATGCCACCATCCCTCTCCACTTGAGCCCTCCTGGTGCTTAAAAACACTAAGAAATTTAGTGAGGTAGAGAATAAACCTTTATTCTTCGTGTAGGGGTCCCATGCCAGTGACACTTGTGTGGTAAATAACATAGTATTTAGTTAAATTTCTGTTACTATTTAAGAACAGTCTTCTCCATGTCCACAACCCAGGCATGGATGATGACTAGGGGCTGTGCCAGATACCAGCTGAACAGAAATCACCAAGGTGTTCTGAGATTCATTCCTCATTTCCCAGTCATTAAGCTCTGTTGTGGATTACTTTAATTTATATGATGTATTTAATGTGCGTAGACCACTGATGGATGGGCAGTACCCCTTACATGAATATTTTCTTGTAATTGTTGCTGTTGTCATTAAGTGTCCAGGTCATTTCTTGAGAAGGAATTCTCTCTCAAAAGCCCCTGAGCCCATGGATCCTGAGGCCACTGCAAACCAGAGTCTGGAGGGCTCTTCCAAAAGATTGTCACAGAGTCCCAGACATGTTTGAATGACTCTTAAAACTCATATAATTCTGCCAACCAGAAACTATTATTCTCACATTTAGTAAGGAATCTAAAGCTCAGAGAGGTTAAGTAACTTCTTCTAAGTCACAGAGGAAGAAGTGATTAGAGCCAGGTTTTAAATTCAGGTCTGCCTGGTTTTAAATCCATTAATACCATGAATGGAATGGAGGGCTAGAGCAGTGAGTCCCAGTCAAGGGTGATTTCACTACCACGGGAGACATGTGGCAATCTTGGGAGACATTTTCAATTGTTGCAACTTGGTGATGGTAGTGGTGGGAGGATAAGAGTTCTACTGGAATCTAGTGGGCAGAGGCCAAGAATGCTACTGACATTTTAGAATAAGTAAGATAGTCTTCTACACCAAAAAATGTATCTGGTCCACAATGGCTGAGGTTAAGAAACCCCAGATTAGAGGAGGATAAATTATATAAAATTGTTGGGGAGGGATAAGCAAGGGATGTCAGACAGAACATACTGAAAAATGCATTTGTGACTAGGGGATGAAGTAGGATTTGGGTAAGCAGAGGCAGACGGCAGAGTCTAGTGGAGAAAGTGGCATAGACAAGGCAGAAGAGAAATAGAGCAGGTATTTTCAGGAGAGAAGCCCATACACAGGGAAGAAGTAGCAATAGAAATTGGGAAGGTAAGTTGGGGCCTGCCAACCCAGCTTACCAAGCACTCTGAATCAATGTGGTATATATATTGTTTAAAACATCTTAGCCCTACCCCATGACTTAAAGAACAACATGAGGTCACCAGTCTAATCTGAGGACTAGGTCCAGTCCTTGTTTCCAATAAACTGACTGCTTAACTTTGTGTTTGTGTATATGATAGGGTCCCCGAGATCCCTAAAGCATACCCATTCTCTCTCCTTTTAATTATCTTTTATTGTTCTTCTTACGCTTGTATAGAGAAGGTTCTTGATAAATATATTTTTATACTTGCCCCATTTCTACTTGAAGCATGTAAAATGTGGAAAGTCAAATATTCTTTCACAATCCAAATAATACATTATTTTTTTACTTACAAAAACAAACAAACCCATGTTGTTGAGAAAAGGGAGTAGGCAGGACCAAATGGGAGGGCCATTGTTTGCCCTCTGGAACCCCTTTCCAAGGATCATCATTGGGTCGGACAGGTATTTCCCATTTTTAGCTTTGCATGCAGGCTCAACTTTAATGAAGAATTGCAATTTGGCTAAAAAGGCAAGTAACATAGCCGTGAAAAGAATTTCAGGGCCAGATCCAGTGGAGACAGCATGGGCACTGAACCAACCTTCGTTGACCCACAGCGCATTTCACAACCTGAGGGCTCAGTGTGGGAAGTTTTGTACTTTTCCCCTGAAGTGGGCAAAGAAATCACATTTCCAAGACCTTGCCACTGCAACATAAAGGTTATTTATTTCCAAACAAAAGAATTAGGAAATATGAACTTTAAGGCTTTAAGACTAACATTAAGTCATCTGCTGGAGACAGATGGCATTTAGTATTTTCAATGAGGAGGCTGTAAAATGTGAAAACTTAATACGTCTTGGGATGAGTCATCAGGGTGAGTTAATTTACTAAACTCTCAGCTTTCGCATTTCCTGATTAGATTGTTTTCTTTTTTTGGTCTTTGTATCTTGGCATCTGTGACCCTAACAATTTTCCATTTAACGCAAAGGAAATAGTTTGAATTTTCTTCTATTTGTAGTCTCTCCTAGGGTGATTCTAGGGTATTTTCCCCAGGCTTAGTTTAAGAAGATCATATAACAATTTGCAATGAAAATGTTAATATAAAAGTATCATTTAATGTGAAGATGTTAGGTCATCTAAATAGCATAATATAGCAACTAAATAGCATATGTATTTTTGTTTCCTCTTTCAATCTTTCCCTATTTCTCTTCTTTCTTTGGCTTACTTTCCAATCATCTCCTATTAGCACTACCTCTTTTCACCTGTGATTTATTCCTAAGAATTTATGTCAATTCCACCTATAATCTTCAGATTGGAGAGAGAATTTTGCTGGCTCCACCCCCCCGCCCCTTTTTCCCTTAATGTGCCCTTTTAATGTGCTGAATTCTTATTAACTTTATGCAATAGAAATCTTCATCTTCATTTAATGTATCCAATAGATGTTTTTTAAATGTCTCATGTATATTCACCCTTTAGTAATTCCCGTGACATCTGGGAAGCTATGATGGTCCAATACATTACCAGAAAAAAATGTTATCAGACATCCATAAATAACAGTTACAGGCTGTGGTACAAAACATTTTTTCTGTTTTTCTCATTTACTTATCAGTGCACACAGAGACCTCCCCTTGGGGACATCCTGAAATTCTATCTCTTAGGTCTCCCTCCCTTTTCCTTTTTCTAAGGACACCCTCAGTGATAGATTTCTGCAAATTTATCCATCTGTTACAGAACTGGCTTCACCCTGGAAGTGTGGCTGGTCAAATCCCTGAGGGGGAATCCATCTCCTGAACCAACAAACATTTTTCTTGCTAATATTTGTTGGGGATTTAGAGGTGATCATTAATCTCCTTTCTCCCATATCACTTTGGAATGGAAATTTAAACACAGGAGACAGATGATAGGGAGAGAAAAATATCAGCTTAATGCTAATAAAACCACTTTAAAAACTATGGCCTGGATCCATTGCCTCAGATGAGCTTCCCCATACTTCTCAATTCTCAGCTCTAGACTTAGGACACATTCTCAATGGAGTATGAAGGTCTGAAGAGAAGAGTCCCATACCTGAGATTCATATTCTCTATTCTCTCTCCCCCCACCCCCCAAATAGTAAAGAAAGAGAAGAGAAGGTCTGTTTTCTAGATAGACCCTACTAATTTGTCACACCTGGCCTCTGACCCTCATAAGCTCAGTAGGGAAGAAAGGGCAAAGGCAGACCCATGTGGAAAAAAAGCCTGAGCCACTTTCTCAGTCCTATCTAATCACCCAATCACTTAAAACAAGGATGTTGAAGGAGAGGGAAGTTCTTTCTTACTTTTCCTTTCTAAGTGGAAATGGTTTCCCCATTTTGAAAACAAGGGAAGTAAAGAATATTTTCTCTAACGCTGTCAAGATTTTGTTGTCATAAACTATTAGGTTGTAATGAAACTAGGAGTCTACCATGGGTCAGACTATTCCCTCAGGTTCTTTCAGGACAGTACTACTTAAACCTTTGTGAGGTCTTTCTGTCCATGTCAAAGTCTCTTCCATTGGGTAAACTACCTGGATCATGGTGGACAGTTTAACCTTTGCTCTGGAGGACTCTACAATAGGCAAGAATGGTATATAAGTTAAACACCTTAAGCTTGAAGCCCATTGCCTAGTTTATATTCTATCTCAAATTGTCACCGGCCAATATGCTCAATGTAATTAATCACAGGTTAATAGCAATATAATCCAAAATATGATGTCAGCAGGATAGGAATGACTCAAACTTGAATTTGAACTGCCTCCCAGTATTAAACTCTCAGGTAGCAATTAAAGCCCAAAATTCAAATCTTTCTTTACATTATAATCCAAAGAAATTAAAGGCCAACATTCTTAAATTAAAAACTACAGAAATTAAAGTCTATATAATATCTTTTTCATTTGTGAGAAAAAAAAATTATGCTTAGTCTCACAAAGCAGGGTTTTCAGATTCCTTAACAGAATTTTCCTTCAGCATCTATAGCATCTCACTGGAATGGCAGCTGGTTCCTGTAGGGTCTCTGAAGTTGAACTAATTACAGCCAAGTTCTTAAGTATCCCTATTTTAAATGTGTGGGAAGAGTTGATAGAAATGGAATTATCATGACATATACCAATGGACTCATAAGCAAAACCCTAGCCTTAGAGCACCTATGCAAATACATACATTTATACACGCCTATACATATACACATACATGCATTCATGCACACGTATGCACATTTAAATACACATTCATGCACAATTCATTCATATACACATACATAATTCATACCTACACTCATACATCCAAACATATACATGCATACATGCATCATGAATGCCTATATACATTTCCCTGAACCCAGGTTTTACTACAATCTTGGTACATGTTACTGTTTCCAAAAACCATTATAGTGACAGAGGAGGGTCAGAGGGTATGGTGATCGGAACACTTTGGGTCACTTAAAAATCACTTATAATTCATTTTTCACTATAAAAAGAAGCTAAGTAGCTAACTACTTGATTTTCTGAGTCATCCTCCAGCCTGGATGATCTATGTGACACAAATCTCATCAACATGGAATAACGAAAGCTGGGATAAACAAAGCCTCCTGTAAAACTTTTTTGGCCCTCAGCCTTATTCAAACCTAAAACACAGGTGTGAAGCTGAGAGCTACAACAGCAACCCTGTGACCAGGGAGGCAAAAGCCAGGAGCTGAATCAGAGAAGAACCAAGGTTACGGATGGATCTAAGACCCTTGGCATGCACTTGCTATATGAAAAAAATAATAATAATAAAGTAAATCTTTACACTTTAAAACTACCTAGGATTTCTGTGACTTTGTAGGTAAGCACATATCTATATGATCCAAAGAAAATTCCAGTTTCATATTTACCAGTGTGCAAGTCAGGCAATGATGGTTGCCCAAAACCTAAAATTTGTAAGGGTTAAAAGAAATATCCCATCAATAGGTCATTTTCCTCACCCACCAGTGCATTGTGTTAGAAATCATATTGATGACATCACAGTTGCCACCACTCACTTGAAGTGTCCTTGTTTCCCATAGAATGTCTTAGTTTTCAATATCTTTGGAGCTCCACGTTCCTATGCCCATCCCACCACTCCCTTTCCAGAGCTGAACTGCTAGCACTATTCCTAAGGCTGATCAAACCTGCTTTTTATAAAATAATTTTGATGAATCACTGTGTTAATATCTACCAAATCCTGCAAAAGCCACCTTTAGAAAGGAGGAAACTGAGGGAGTGGGAGAGATGATGGGTGAAAAATAACATTCTGCCACAAGTGCAAGGTATTATGCCTGGCCTTTGACTTCTCTGCCATATTTACCAGGTACGGAACTTAACGGACTCATAGCCAGTAGGCTAGACACATTATATTCATGTGTAACAGTGATATATCTTTGGATGTAACAAGAAACACATGAAATATGGTATTTTGTGAGCCTCAGAGGGCAGACCATAACTCCTGCTCTGGGTATTTGGGTTGACATCATGGAGACAGTGTTTGCATATTGTACCTATCTTTTCTATCTGATCTCAGGAGGAAGAAGAGCATAAAGGAAACATCCTGGCAAATGGAACAACACAAGCAAAGCACAAAGGCAGAGAATGTTAAGTATGTCTTGAAAACTTGGCTGTGTTCAGAAATGCTGGTACCACAGTGTAAAACCAAGTTAGGGCCATGGTGGCACAGTGGATAAGGCACTGGCTTGCAAACCCAAAGGTCACTGGTTCAATTTCCAGCCAGGGCACATAACCAGGTTGCAAGCCAGGTCTCCAGCCAGGTCTGTAGCTGGAGGCAGGTGAAAGGTAACCTTACACTGATGTCTCTCTCCCTCTCTGCCTCTCTCCCTTCCCCTCTCTCTGAAAATAATAAGTAAAATCATAAAAAAAAACAAGTTAGAAGAAATTAGTAATAAGTTAGGTGATCTGATGATTTTTCAGGTGCTGTGAAACATGGACAGTGGAGAAAAACAGACTGAATTGAGCTTCAGGGTGGCTGATGGGACAACAATGTATAAAACAGAGATGATTGCACTAGTCTAAGAAAAGGACAGAGAGAGACTGAAATGAGGGGGTATATCCCAGGATCTGATGAATAACTGGATATGCTGAATCAAAGAGAGAAAAAGTTACTAATGACAGGTTTTAAAGAAGAGAAGGTGACTAGTACAACATGCTGATGAAGGCAAAGTGGTCATGTAAATGTCTTTTATGAGTTTTAAAATTTAAAAAGAACATTTCAATTGGGTTGTTACTATGTTTGGTATTTATTTGTTAATTCATTTAGTATTTTTCAGTAAATATTTATGGATCCCCCATTAAGTGCTTCACATTGTTCTTAGACAGTCAGAATATATCAGTGGACAGACCATCAAAAAGATACATCTCTTCTTGTCAATTCCTCCACCCTTCCCTTGCTAGAATGCAAGGTTACTTGAACTTTCTTAGATATCTTCAGCTGCTAAAAGATTTAAGTCACCATGACCTTCAAGTCAATCACCTGACTTACCCAGGCTTTTAGTTCCTCAGTGGCAGGATGTAAATAATCATGACTGCCGCTTTTCAGGGTAAGAAAAGCAAATGTCATGTAGAAAGTCCTTCTTATTGCCTCAAATGTTCACTGTGAACTGCGAGTGTTAGCATAAACAACAACAAATAAAAGAACAGAAGTTCTGGGTTCTTGAATTTTGACCCTGGTTTTCACAATCCACAGTGTTCCCCTAGACTTCAATTTCATCATCAAATTATACAAAGATGGTATGTAGATGAGGTATGATAGAAATAGATGGATAGATGATAGATAGATAGATAGATAGATAGATAGATAGATAGATAAAAATTTGACTCAGGGACTCAAAAACTTTCCTTAATAGCATAGACAAATGAATTTTGTATTGTGAATATAACCTCATGTATCCTACTACAATCAAGAAATTTCCCTGAGGGAATTCCAGCCAAAATGAAGGTGTATGTAGACATGTTTCATTTCCTTCCACAATCAAAAGGATTACATCTACCTCAAAATTAAAATCAACAAGAATTACCAGAAAATTGAATTGCATGGAAGTCCAACAAAGACATATAGAAGTAATACTCATCAGAGAAATCTTCCACCAGCCTTCAGAACTGATTGATGCTGTAACATGAATCTGGATGCAGCTGCAATACATCCAACCATACCTATTTCAATTTTAAATATAATAAATACAGTGAAGAAAACAGGAAGTAAAGGTCTAAAGAAAAGAGCTGACACTCTGGAGTTTTTCAATCACATGCCATATGGTCACTGGATGAATTTCTTGAGGAAGTTCTGATTGAGTTCATATCTAAGCCAGCTGCCATCATGTGAACTGCTTTATGGAGAAGACCATATGGAGTGTACCAAGCATGGCCTCTAGATTGTAACCTGCAAGAAACTGAGGACCTCAGTTCAACATCCTGCAAGGAATGTGTCAACGACCATGTGAGCTTGGAAGAGGATCCTTCCCCAGCCAAGCCTCGGATGAGACAGCAGCCCTTGTGATCTCTGAAGTGGAGACATAGCTAAGCTGTGCCTGGACTCCTGACCTGTGAGAATCTATGAAATAATATGTGTTATTTTAGGCACCTACATTAGCAATAAAATTTCTACCCATCAGTAAAAAAATAAAGTTTCCTGAAGCCATATTTTCTTCTAGTATTTCTCTAAATTTCATGTTGATTTCATTTAACCATGCCCCTTTAAATGATTTACCAAGAATCAATAATATCTATTTTTAATGAATTTACTTTAGGTGTTATTCCTTGTTATAAGTCCTTTTTCTTGCAATAGTTTATGCAATATTCCCACCTACCCTTGACTTAGGTTCAGTATTGTCCCTATTCTACAGGAAAAACTGAGATTTATTTGGATTGAAAAAACTGCCCAGAGTCATATATATCTAGGCTGTGGGATTCAAACTTTGGCAATCTGGATCCAGATCCACGTGTAGGATCTTAAGTTGTTCATAGTGGCTCCTTTCCTGCCCTCACAACCCAAACACAATGGTCTATCCTGGGGATATTCTTCAGGGATGCCCTGTTAAAGCACAAATGTATGATTTGCCTAACCCTACATTGTGCTCATTCAAAGTGTGACCATCTAAGTTGTCCAAGATTGGGCGATGAAGAAACATAGCGTTTCTTAGCTCATGCATCCCAAATGTTAAAATTTCCCAAGGGACACTAGAGTAGTCTTCATCTTATCCTTCTTTTGGCAAAGAGAATGGTGAGGTGGTTATGGGTAAGGTGTTTCTCTTGCAGTCTATGCCTCATGGGATGATTTATTTAATACCTTCCTAACAGTTTATAGAGCAAAAGGAAGTGGAAGGGTTGGGATTGGGGGTGGGATGGCTTGAATGGATGAGGGGAGAGGAGGTGTGATTTATATTCAGACAGAATGCAGCCTCCAGCCGGCCCCACAATGGAGGTTATTCATCAAGACCACCAGGTCCTCAGGGACATGAACTGTTTGGATTTGAAACATATTCCATCAGCCTAATTGCTGGTGAAACCTGAAGTGACACAGGAGAAACTGATCAAGTAAGTACCTGCTGCCCTGCTTCCAGCACCTCGGACCCCACACACCAGGCTCTCCTTGCTGTATGGTCTTCTAATCTCGCCTCTGTTTGTTTGCCCCTCAGCTTTTTTATGTTGTTAAAATGACAGGCATCTTTTTTACTTGCTCTTAGCCCAAGGACATAGTAGCTTTCCTGAAAAAATATTCTGTCATGGCAGAAAAGTTTGATTCAGAAGCCAGCATATTCAAAGTTCCCTCCAGTGTCCTGAGAAGCAGCAAAAGAGAATGTATTTCTTCAGCTAGCACTTTTTGAACACGTATTTTACCTCAGAAACTAGAGACATAGCATTTAAAAGGTCACTTGGGGTTCCCTACACTTACAGAATTTAAGGGTTGATGAAAACAAGAGGTATTAAATAAGCCACCTTGACACAGATTTGAGGTATGCTGGGGGAAGTATGAGGCTATAAGGGATGCCAGAAAATGAAGGTGTATTTAACACCACCCAGGAGGATGAATTCATAGGACTCCCTAGGAAAATTCTTTTTTTAAAAGAAACTTTGTTTCAGGAAAATGCCACCTTATAAATGAGTCTTACTCTTTCTAATCACCAGAACTTTTTCTAAATCAATCAAAACTATAGCCTTCACTTATGAACAAGATGCTGTATCTCTCTTAGAGTGCAGTGGCCGAAATACTTACTTTGAATTTGCTAGAGTGTGATTGGATTTAGCAATGTGGTATTTGGAAATGTTTGTGATTATAAATGGCGACTTTGCTCATGAATCTTGGCTTCTCTGGAAGAGTTTAGTATCTGAGAGGAGCCTCTGCTCTTGTTGGGGAAGATATATATTCATTGTTTATGTTGTTTCTATTACAGCTAATAGAACTTGGTAAACCTCCTGCACTTCCCCCCAAACAAAGAAGGTGAACTCAAGGCCCTATGGGGACCTACAGATTCTGGACTGTCATATGCCTGTCCCTCTGAATGGATGAATTCTGCCTAGAGCTCTAAATCTCCTTCTCCATGGGTTAGGGAGCTCCCACTCTCTCTTCACTGGGTCCACCAGAAGTAGGAGATGATAATAGAGCTTTATTTTCTTTAGAACTGGTAAGTCTGTTTCTTTTGTAGAAAAGACATTCAGGTAGAAAGGATAAAAACTATTATTAACTCTACTTTTGGAACTAAGAAATAACTATTATCCTGAAGTTAAAGAGTAAGAATTCAGGCAGACTTCCTACAGAGAGTAATCAAGTGAATGATGAGGAAGTGCCTGGGAAAGCACAAAAGGGATTGTTCTGTGAAGAAACACCTTATATGAAGATGCAGATCTCTGAAGCACAGGCCACAGGGCATGTAAGATACTAAGCAAGGGTAAAGGTAGAGGTGGGACAGATTGTGAAGGTGAGCCTGGTAAATAATGTTGAAGAATTTAGAATTTATCCTGAGGTCAAGGGAAAGTCAATGAAGAGTGTGAAGCAGAGGAGAGACATGTTTAGTTAGATTGGCTTTTAAGAAATAATCTGGCTACAACATTAGAGGGGGACAGAATTGGAGATAGAGAAAGCAATATGATGGCTGTGACCATACCTCCAGGAAAGAGAACTAGAATATGAACTACGGTGGTGTAGCAAGGAGGTAGAAGCCGAAATGACTGCCATGGATTTAAAGTAGATGGTGAAGTTAAGGACAGCAAAGAAGTCAAGGATGCCTACCAGATGCCAGCTGGCTTGAGTGCCTACAGCAATGATGGAACCATTCACTATGTAATAGGCACTGAGTGTTTGTGTCCCCCTAAAGTTACATGTTGAATTCCTGACCTGCAATGGGATGGTAGTAGGAGGTGGGAACATTGGAATGTAATTTGGTTTAGATGAGGTAAAAATGATGGAGGCTCTGAGATGGGATTAGTGGCCTAATGAGAAGAAGAGGAGATATCAGAGCTTCCTTTCACCATAACGTAAGGACACAACACCCGGGTAGCCGTCTGTACACCAAGAAGCACACTCTCATTAGACACCAAACCTCCTGGCATTTTGATCAGACTTCCAGCCCCAAGAGCTGTAAGAAATAAATGTCTGTTGTTTAAGCCTCCAGGCTATGGTATTCACTTACAGTAGTCTGAAATGACTGAGACACTGTGACAGAGAAGAGAAGATAGAACAATTCTTGTTTCAGATAGGAGCAGGTGTCAGTGAGGTGATACAGATGCCCAAGTGGTTGAGCAGACAGCAGAGGTCAGAAGGGAGGTCTAAGCTAAAGATACAAATTCTGGGCCATACAGAAGGAATGTACCATTATAGCATGTATGAGGTGACCAGAGAGAACGGAAAGGCTGAGAAGAGGAGAGGCTTAGGGACACCAACATTTAAGGGAGTAGATGCTTAGCTCTGTTTACGTTGCTCACAGCCACAAAGGTCCAGAGTGAGGAAGAGTCATGGGTCACATACTGAGGCATAGGCATGTGACTTAAACACATATTCTGCCCTATAATAACTTTATCTTCTAGCCTAACAATGATCCCTAAGTAACTGGTGTCTGCAGAAGGACCCGAGTTACACCAGAGGACTCCTGTGTACATCATGTAGATTTTTAAACGCCCTGCAGCTCTTAGGTACTATATTAATAATAATTTACACTGCGATTGGAGATTTTTGAAGGGGTAAAATTCCATTCAGAGAAGCTACTTGGCTTGTCCCAGTGAGAATGGCAGAATCTGAAATCATTCTGCATCCTCCAATTTAGGGTTACTGCTCTGTGCTTGTCCTTGTAAGTTACTATTTACTGCTCCTATATGTCTAAGTTAGTTTATTACTTTCTGAACATGTGTATCCTCTCTATTAGAACCCTTAAGAAAAAATAATCTTCAGCTGGAGACATGGAAAAATACAGCAGGAGAGAATTTCTCAGGACCATTTCCGTGACCTAGAATGCCCTTGACTTGCCACCTTGGCCTGTGGGCTATTTCTGAGTCCTGAAGAATGGGGAGTCTGACATGCAAGCTGTGTTTCCCTTTGTTCCTTCCTCATGTTTTCTATTTCTACTTCACACCGTCATGGATAAGGAAAGTCAACCAATGGCTTAGGTTGACTTACTCTCTGCCACTGTTGTTTCCATTTGCTGGGTCTTATGACCTTGTAGCACTAAGTTGTTATATTTGGTCTCCAATTTGCCAGGCAGTGATAAATTCCAAGAAAAACCTATTCTTACTGAATTATTTTAGGAATGTTATACAAACATGTCTAAATTATGTGGCAGCCAATTCCACTCTAAGATCTGCTTTGGACTTGATGTTAATTCAAGGAGGGGAGAGAAATAAAGAAACAAAAACCCAAAATGCTGAGATGCCATCTCCCATTCTCTGGGAGAATTCCTCGTACCCCTCATGGAATATGCAGAGGAAAGCTTCTCATTTCAGTTCTCTGGAAGAATAAAGATTAAGATGAAAACAGGTTGAAAGCTCAATGTTGCATGTAAGGTAAGACTACAATCTCCTTTTTGGAAAAGGATCAAACAGGACTTCTTTCAGTGAGTTCGGAGCTTAACCTAGGTTGTCTTGTCCAAGGGAGCTTTAAAGTAGTAATTACTATTTTCCATGCCTGTGCTCTCCATCACCAGCTCCAGGAGATAGCTTATTTTAGAACCAACCTCTAATTCCAAAAGAGCCAATACATTTCCGATCCTGGGCTGGACAATTGTCTTTTCTCCACTTCCACATCTCCTAGCTTATTTTTTTTCCCCTCTCATCTACTCTCCTGTCCTCTCTTCTCCTCTCCTCTTTTCTTTTCTTCCCTTCTTTTCTCTTCTCTCATTTCCTCTTCCCTCCTTTCCTCTCCCCCTTCCCCTTCCACTTTGGGACTTGCTAAGCTGGTAGGGTGAAAGCCTGGAGTCACTGATGACCCTTGTCACTATAAGAGGGACATTTATCTGAGACTAAAGCTAGGGCAAGAGGGTGGAGTCTGGCCAATTGCATATAAGTACAACCTGACAGTGACTTTTTTTCATGTCTGTGCTCTGAACCCCTTGCCTTCTATTTTGCTATATACCTGTTGCTACTAAGGCATTAAACCCAGTGGAATATACATGAAGCATTGACCAATGGGAGACATGAACCAGTGAATAATTCTCCATGCACTGTGCACTTTCCTAAGACCCAATAGTTCATAGACCTCTAGGAAGACAGTCCTATGAGACTGAGCAATTAGTTACACTTATTAGCAAGGGGTGTCACGATCAGTAAGTGCCCCCTTGTAATTGTTCTTCTTCATTACTTTCTTATAACTTTTTCTCCTCATTCTTTTTTCCTGGGTTTGCACTGTACATTTGTGGCCTTGAAGCCACTATGGCCTTTGCTCATATTCATGTCCACGAGGGCATGGCCACAACAATGGAGGTTGACCTGTGGTGTGTATTAGGGCAGCTTTTAACAAAGGCACCTGTGCAAGATCAAACAACATGCACCCTTAATTGGGCAGACTGTATAGTTTTCTCCCCACTCTGTACCTAAAAGCAGGACACTTTGGGCTATGTTCTTGGACCTTAAGAAAGTAATAGTTATCTTCCTGCTAATGAGCACTCAATAGTCAATGGCAAAGTAAATGATGTGGCCACATTTTTTTTTTTTTTTTTTAGTGTTCTTTTTCTCTCTCCTTACATTTTTAAAAAATTAAACTTATTGGGTTAGCCTTGGTCAATAAAATTATACAAGTTTCAAGTGTACAATTCTACAGTGCCACATTTTTAAAGTGATGCAGTTGTTCCTCCTGGTCATTCTGGGACTCATGAAGCTGTCTTCAAGAAGTGCCCTATGCTGACCACAGCTTTTCTCAGGTACCAGATGTAGCTATGGCTGGTTGGAAAGTGTGAGATATGCAGAGAAAAACAAAACAGGAGATGAGCACAGGAGAGGAGATGAGTAACCACACCTGTCAGAAAATGAGGATAATGAGTAAGGACACATTCCTGGAAGCTCTGAGTTCTGTGGGGGAAAATCATAAGTGCAAAAATGAGGAATTATTTGTCCTCAATCTCCCCCATAGAAGGTGGAATCAATTGTTTGGGTCTGGTGGCCTGTATTGCCTTTCAGCCAACACTATTGAAAGTGCCTGCTCACACTTGGTGGTCAGCACAAGCATTTCACAACCCCTGACTTGCTGCCCATCCTGTAGATACAAGCATTTCTAATTTTGCAAAATGCTATTTTTAAAGCAACTAAATAGTTCCACATTGCCCCCACTGCAGTCCAGAGAAAAGAGCTGGTTGCCTCACCAAGTCTTTGGCACTGAAGGGCTTCACTGTAGATGTTTCTCTCTGCTGTCATACCATCCTGATTAAGATTAATTGTTCCAATTGAAGTGAGTCACTCAGAGGGATGGAAAGGGTAGAAGGAAGAGGGCAGTTTGCTTTTTATCCCCTACTTCAATGTTTGTTCTGCAAGATCCAGAAGAATACAGGAATGAAGCAAAGGAATTTAAAGTGTGGAACATGTAATAAAGGACATCAAGTGAAAAAGCTATTATGAGCTCCATGTTTATCTTCAGCTCAGTGACTTTCAGAAAAGCATGCACTTGGCTAGTAAGTCTGGAGGGTGTGACTGCTCTCTGCCAGTTGGAGCCTTGATGTGAACTCTCAAAACTCCAGCCAACCTCATTCAGCCCCATCTAACCTAAATAACAAGGCTAGAGCACCTTTTCTTCAATAGACTCAAACATTGTACACACACACACACTTCAGATGTATATGTTGAAACCCCAGAAGCCCATTTTTGGTAGAAAATCATATATGACTAAGAAAGAAACTGAGTAAGAAAAAGAAAATATATAACCACTAAACTCAAGACTGCACCAAAAATAAAAAAATAAATAAAAAATAAACTTATAAAACATTTTTGATTTACCAGGTATTAATGCAAAGGTTCTGATCCACTTCTTCAAGGCTCAGACCTGTACATTACCTCTGAATGTGTTCCCTGGCTCTGAGACACCCTCAACTCTCCTCAGACTGTTTTCTTGGTAGAGTGGGCCTAGAAGAAATTCAGTTATTTAGGTATTATTTACAGAATACTTATAGTGACCTCATCCAAAACCAGTGGTCTCATTCAAAATTGAAAATATCTGTCACCACAAAAAATATGACAACCTGGATGAAATGGACATATTTCTGGAAAGGTATAATCTACCAAAACTGAACCCAGAAGAAGCAGAAAGCCTGAATAGGCCAATAACAACTAGTGAAATTCAGGAAGTCATCCAAAATCTCCCAAAGCACAAAAGCCCTGGACCAGATGGCTACACAGGTGAATTTTACCAAACATTTAAGGA